>JALNQF010000579.1:0-21383 GCA_028456385.1 Ophiosphaerella korrae | reverse complement strand
TAGCTAGAGTACCTTACTAGGTTATATCTTTATTAGGCTCTATTTTAGGTATATAGTTAGTATTTTAGGCTTCTCTAGGTAGTTCTAGTAAAAGTTAAAGGTAGTAATTACGCCTTATAAGGGGCTTTTTTACGCCTATTAATAGTTTTAGGCTTATCTAGGTAGTTCTAGTAAAGGCTAAAAGTAGCAATTACGCCTTAGAAGGGGCTTTTTTATACCTATTAGTAAGTTAAAATACTTTAATAAGTTGCGTCTTTATTAGAGCTCTATTTTTTAGGTATACGTAGAGTTAGTAGTTTAGCTTTCTCTAAGTAGTTCTAGTAAAAGTTAAAGGTAGCTTTATATTTTATAAATTCTTCTACTAGCTCCTATATAGGTTTATTATAGCTAGTCTAGTAGACTAAGTAGTACTATCTTACGTATTTTCTATACTCTTTAAAGCGTACGTCTAAGATAGCTTCTACTAGGTATTCTTTATATACGCTACTAGTTTCTTTATTAGTAATAATAATAGGGATTAGCTATAGTAGGTCTTAATCTAGTAAGGGCTTCTAATTTCTAGGGCGCAAGAGTTTTAGAGAGAAGACTAGGAATACGCCTTTACTTAGTATCTCTTAGGGTAGTACTAGCTTATATACTCTACTATTGTAGATAACTCTCTTAATAGGGTATAGGCCTACCTATTAGTAGTCTAATTTTAGGGTTAGCTAAGTAGTTCTCTAATTAGCTATACTAATATAGGCTTAGTTACTAACTTTATATACTAGTCTACTTTAGTAAAAGGTATTAGCTTAAGCTACTTACTCTTATTATACCTAGAGTATTTTTTTCTTAAGGTAGGCTACTAGGTTACTATAGGCGTTAAGTAGCTTGTTAGCTTATATACGTTAGTTACGTTAAGCTAGGTTTAGTTAATCTTTATTATTTTTACTAGGGTATATACTACTATAAAGGTAATACCCTAGATCTATAAAAAATAGGGTTATTCTAATAGATATGTTAATAGTATTATTTACCTAGAACTTAGCTACGTATAGCTAGGCTACCTAGTTATCTTACGCGTAGTTAACGTATTACCTTAGAAAGATCTCTAGGGCTTAATTTACTCGCTTAGTTTAGCTATTAGTTTCTAGGTAGTATATAGTTAAGAGCTTTTACGTAATATAAAGGTATTTGTATATATAGCGCTAAAATTAGCTAATAAAGGTTATCTCTCTATTAGATATAATATTTATTAAGACTCTATAAAGCTTAAAAATAGATATAAAATATTAAGTAGCTTCCTTAGGTTTTAGGGACTTATAGAGGAAGAAATAACGTCTTTTTATAAGGTAGTAGTAAATTACTAAGATATATTTATAAATCTAGCTACTATTTTTACTAGTTAGTAAGGCTTAGATGTAGTCTACTAAGATATTAGTCTAGGGTACGTAGGGAATTAGTATAGGTTAGAAGTAACTAAGTTTACTATCTTGTAAGTTCTTTATATAGTAGTAGATTAGGTATATATTATAAAATTACTTAATAGCTTAGAGTATCTTAGGCTAATAATAGCACTTATATATTAGATATAGCGTACTATAAGGTCCTTTATAGCCTACTTAACTAATAGTTATAGTATAAATTAAAGATTTAGTAGCGTAAATAGGCGTTTAAAGAGATGTATAAACTCGTTTTATTAACTTAGAAGCGCTTTTCTTTCTCTAATCTAGTAAAGCTAATATTAGTATATAAGAAGTAGTATCCTACTTTATAGAAAGCTTTTAATAGTTTTTATTATTTACTATCTATAGTAGTAAATATAGCTTAAGCTATGTAGTCTTCTAAGTACGCTATATCTAGTAATTCTTCTATTAGGCGTAGGTTAACAATATATAGTAGGAGTTCTAGGTCTAGTTCTTTATTATAAGGTAGTAGAAAATCTTCTAGGAGGTTTACTAATTTTAGTTTTATTTCTACAATGTAGCAAAAGTAGTTATATACTATAGTAGCTTATTCTAGCGTAAATCTATCTAGCTTTTATAGGTCTACGAGGCTTAGAGCGTAAATTACTATATCTAGCGTAGGTTTTACGCCTAGGGCTAGGACTTAAGGGCTTAGGATAATTTAGTTAGCTCCTAATACTCGTAGATTAGAATCGTCTATAGGGTAGTCCTATAGTTAGTAGCTTAGGGCGTCTATAACCTTATTTGTATTACTAGGTACGTATTTAATGTAGAAATCGAATTAGGATAGGAATAATAACTAGCGTACCTAGTAGCAATTAAGCTTTTTAGTTATTATAAAAGTTTCTAAATTATAGTAGTCTATTATAACGTAGATTATATATAGACTACCTATAAGCTCTAGTTCTTATTCTTTAAATACTTAGATTATAGCTATAAGCTCTAGGTCGTAGATATTATAATTATATTCTACTAGGGTGTGTTTTTTTAAGAAGAATGTTATAGTAGTAACAAGAGAAATTAAGATAGAACTAATTAGTCTACGCTTAGTTACTAACGAAGTATAGGAGGAGTAGGGTAATAACCTATAGGACGACGAGCTTAATTAGGAGACTAACTATAATATAGATACGTAACAAATTTATAGATTCGCGATCTTAGTAAAGACAAAGTTGTAAAGCTATTATGTAATAAATTTATAGATTTACAATCTTAGTAAATATAAAGTAATAAAGTTACTAAGAAAATAGAACTATATAGTTAATAGAATGCGCATTATTAGGATAGTATTAGTAATCTAATCTCTAATCTAGAACGCTTATACTTAATATTATATATATAAATTAACTATTATTTATAAGTTATTACTAATTATAATATAAGCTTTTATTATTATCTTGTAATCTACTAATAACTTAAGAGCTATTAGGAAGTTAACCCTAGTACACCTATTACACCTTGCTAATTTAGTTATTGTAAGAAGCGAAGCGTAAGTAGCGTATAGTCTAGCTAACACAATAGTAGAAAGTTTAACTAAGAGAGTAGCTAAGGCACTTATAAGTAGTTATAAGTTAGATAATATAGTATAGAAGGATATTAAAAACTATATAAATAACTTAATCTCTAAGAAAAAAGATATAAAAATAGTAATTAACGCTTTAGAAACCTAGAATAAAGAACTCTAAGAGTACGTAAAATAGAATAAAGCCTAGATTAAAGCTATTATTAAAAGATAAAACTAAATAGAACTAATTATATAACGCCTAGAGATAAGTGTAACAAAGAAACTACTAAAGATACTTATACTTAAGAAATTTAATAAAATAAAAGAGAAACTAAGACCTTTTATAGCCTTAGTACAACTCTAGATAGATATATAAGTACTACACTTTAATATAGAAGAAAAGAAAGTAATATATATTAGGATGCACCTTAAAGAAGACGTAATAAGATAGTTTAAACTTTACTAGATAAACTATACAATATACGCTCTAATAATATAGAAAGATAAAACTAGAGCTATCTTTAGAAGTTACGAATACTTTACTAGACAAATAAAAGTAGTATTTAGAGATATAGACATTACCTAATAAGCTAAAAAAAGACTTAAAAAGCTTACGTAGAATAAAAGTATTCTAGAATACGTATTATAGTTTAAATAACTATTACAAAATATAGTATAGAATAAATTAGCCCTAATATTATAATTTAAATAGGGACTAAACGTAAAAATTTAATATAAAATAATTTATATAAAAAAACTACAAACACTAGAAGCCCTAAAGTAATAAGTAATATAGATTAATAATAATCTTTAAGAATAGAAGAAGAATAAGTATAGACGTTACACCTAGAACTATAATAAGAGAGACTCTATAATCCTTAACGCTAATAAGGATAAAAATAAAAATAAAAATAAAGACTTTACGTACTTTAACTATAGTAAGCTAGGCTACTACGTAAAGAACTACTAATTAAAGTCTATAAAAGATATAGTATATTATAAATATAAGAAACTAGGACACTTTGCAAAAGACTATAGAAGTAAGGACTCTAAGAAATATAAGGAAATATAGTTAAAGATAACTAAAAATAAGAAAGAAGTACCTAAAGTATAGGCTAAACCTTAGAAAAAGGTAGCTAGAAGTAAAGAGGTATAATATATAATACTCTATTAGACCTTTTATTATAACAATAACTACTATATATATCTTTCTAGTAAATAGAGAGTAAGATACTTCCTATAGAAGTATAGAGTAGTAGTAACAAAAGAAAGTAGAATAAAAGCGTAGCTAGAAGAAATAGCTTACGTAATAGACCTACTAGTAGAAGATCTAGAAAGAGAAGAGCTCTAGACTCTATCGATCTAGGCTAAAAGACTAGCACTAGATAAAGAGACTACTACTATTTCTTCTAAAGAACTATAAGAAAATAAGAGACAAGTTAATATAAAAGATATAGAGTATACCTAGTTAAATATATATAGCTATAATAGCTATATAATAATAAATATAGTAAAACAAAATACTAATTAGAAATTTATTTAAAAATACTTACTAGTTATAAGTATAGAGGAAGCGTACAAAGACTAGAAAGAACGTAACCTTAAAGTAATAAAGTTTATAACATTCTAATAATAGATAGAATAATATATAGTTGTAGTAGGAAGAATACCTATATAGAGAGAGTAGTAATACCTTATAAAAAAAATACAATAGATTAACGAAGCCTATATACTATAAGTACTAGTAATATACTACGTCCTAGTAATAAAAAGACCTAGCAAAGATAGATACTAGAAAGGAGACAAAGAGAGAATAGATCTAAAATATCTAGTATATCTAGAAACTATATAAGTATTATATTTAAATATACACTACTACTTATATAGAGAAGAGAAAGCACAAAACTATATATAGCTAAAAAAAAGACAAGACTATATAAGGGTAATCTTAAAGAAAGAAATTAAAAGATAGGAAATAATCTAGATTCCTAAAGAAGAATATATATTAATTAGACTAGGACCAAAGTTATTAAAAGAATACGTTAAAGAAATATAACTATAGTATAAGTATATATATAATAAATACCTAAAATATAAGAACTATAAGTGTAAATTAAGATAATAGCCTTAGAAGAATAGATAATTTAGAGAAAGACTTAAGTAAGAAAAACTATAAGGTATAATAGGCCTATACGTTACAAAAATAGGTATATACTAAAGATAGAAAGTATAAATTATAGTTAATAGTAGAGCTATAAAGAACTTTATATCTAAAAAGTTTATAGAAAACTAAAGAATAAGTTATATAATAAAAAAATACCTTTAATAACTTAGTACAATTAAAGGAAAACTATTCTAAGAACTTATTAGGTTTAAAATAGTACCTTTTATATTAAGACTCGAAGGATTAGAAATTAGAAATATAGTTATAGATATAACAACAATTAATAACAAATAAGACGTAATACTAGGAATACTATAGTTACAACTAGCTAACCTAAGGATTAATTAGAGAATAGGGAAAATTAGCTACTTTAAGAAAGAAATATTAAAAGCTAACATAACTATATATAAAGGATAGTTCCTAGAGGAATATAAAAAGTAGGAAAAACAACTTACTAAAATAGATAACTACTTTCTAGAATACTAACTATAGGACCTAGTAATAGAGCTAGAAGAAAAAAAGAACGTAGGATAGAGCCTAGTATATAGAAAAATAGAAAAAGAATCTAAGATTAAATAAGTATTTATATAAAACGCAGTTAAGAAAGGATAGATATAAGAATCTAAATCCTTAGTGGTATATAGACTTATATTTGTAGATAAGAAAAGAAAAGATAAAAAACGACCTTACGTAGACTTTAGAAAGATAAACGCAATTATAAACAAAAACTAATATCCTATACTATAAATAGATAAAATATAAGAGAGGCTATAAAAAGTAAAGATCTTTACAAAACTAGATATCTAAAATACCTACTACTAAATTAGAATTAAAAAAGGTAATAAATAGAAAATAGCGTTTAGAACGCAATATAGACTATATAAGTACCTAGTTATACTATTTAGACTTACGAATACACTAGCAGCCTTCTAAGAAAGAATTAATATAGTACTAAGAGAGTACTTAGACGTATTTATATTTATATACCTAGACAATATCTTTATATTTTTAGAAATAGAAGAAGAGCATATATAATATATATACAAAGTACTAGAAAAATTAGTAGAAAGTAAACTATTTCTTAAAATAAAGAAATGCAAGTTCTATATAAAAGAAATAGATTTCCTTAGATTTATTATTAAACTAGGAAAAAAAAAATTAACCTAGGAAAGATTAAATTAATTAATAAATAGCTAACACTAAAGAACCTAAAAGGGGTACAATAATTCTATAGACTAGCGAACTTCTATAAGAAGTTAATAGTAAGATAGTCTAAAGATATAGAACTAATAATAAGACTTATAAAGAAAGATACGCTATTTAAATAGATAAAAGAATGCGATAAAGTATTTAATAAGATTAAAAGAAAGTTTATAGAGAACCTAGTTATTAGAATATATAACTTAGACCTACTAATAATAGTAAAAATAGACGTATCTAACTTAGTCTATAAAATAGCACTAATATAGGAAGACCTAAAGACTAAACAAGAATATTTAGTTAAATACTTCTCTAAGAAAATAAAACTAGTAGAACTTAACTACCTAATCTACAATAAAGAAATACTAGCGATTTATAAGGTATTTAAGTAATAAAGAGTATACTTATAAGGAGTAAAGTATAGAACAAAGGTCTATATAGACTACAAGAACTTTATAAGATTTATAATAAGTAAAGAATTGTTATAACACTATATAAGATAGTAGGAGTTTCTATTAACATTTAATATAGAAATAATATATACTAAGAGAAAAGATAACTAATTTATAGACGCCCTTAGTAGAAGACTAGATTTATAAGAAGAAGTAAATACTACTAGTATAGTTCTAGTTAAAAATAAAGAAGGATATTTAGTCTTAAATATACTTAAAATAGCTGTAATACTTAAGAGAAAGAGTAGCGAGCTAGATAAATAGATTTAGAAAACAACGTAAGAAGTATCTAAAGAAATAGAGAAACTAGAAATCTAAGAAGGATTTGTATAAGCCTATAGAAGAATATATATTCTAAGAAAGATATAAAAAGAATTTATATAATAATTCTACAAATTACTAGTCTATAAATACTAAAGAATTAACAAAACCTTAGATAGATTACTATAGGACTACTATATCCTAAAAGTAAGATAACTAGTAATAGAGGTACTACAAGACTATATAGAATGCTATAGAAATAAATATAGTAGATACGCACTATATAGAATACTACAACTAGTAAAAGTACTAGAATAACTATAGAGAACTATTACAATAGACTTTATTACAAAATTACTAAAGTCTAAAGACCCTATATTTAGAATTAAATATAATAGAATTCTAATAATAGTTAATAAACTTATAAAGTATTTATACTTTAGACTATATAAAGAAAAAAGTAGGATAGAGGTTACTATATATTAGGTTCTAGGAACTATAATTAGTTAATATAGACTTCTAGACAAGATAATTATAGATAGAGATATAAGATTTATATTAAAACTATAGAGAATAATAACAGCACAATTAGGAATATAATACATAATATCTATAGTATATTACTTATAAATAGATAGATAATTAGAACAAATAAATTAAATAGTAGAGTAATACTTAAGATACTACCTTAACTACAACTAAAACAATTAGGTATAGTTACTACCTATAGCATAGTTAGCATATAATAGCGTAAAGAATGTAATAATAAAAGTATTACCTTTCTTTATAAACTATAGATTTAACCTTAATATATATAAAATACTAAGAACCTAAGTATCTTAGTCTTTAAAAAGAGAAAACTTTACAAATAAACTTAAAGAAATACACAAGTAACTATAATTAGACGTAAAGTTCTTATAAGATTAAATAATAAAATACTATAACAAGAAATACTAAGAAGGACCTTAATTTAGAAAGAGAGAAAAAGTATAGTTAGTTAGAAGAAATATAAAAAGCAAACAGCCTAGTTTAAAACTAGACTACGTTAAGATAAGACTATACAAGATTAAGAAAAAAGTTACACTAGTTATATTTAAACTAAAGCTACTAAATAAAATAAGGATACACCTAATATTCTATATAGTACTACTAGAGAAAGTACTATAAGAAGTAGAACTACTAGTATATAAAGTAGATACGTATAGAGAATAAGAAGAATAAGAAGTTAAAGAAATCTTATAGTACTAGTTCTATAATAAAAGAAACTACTATCTAGTAAAATAGATAGGTATAGACGAGAAAGGTAAACTATAAGAAGAAATATAGGAACTAGAAGATAACCTTAACTACTCTAAGAAACTAGAGGAGTTCTAAAATCAAAACCCTCTAGAACGCCTTGTAGCAAATTAAGAAAACTAACAATACTACTACTAGATAGAGAGATAATAGGAGCGCCTAATATAATAGGAGCTAGAGTAGCCTCTACTACATTATCTAAATCTAACTTAGCCTCTAAGGTACAAGACTATTTAGATAACTTAGCGTTATTATAAGCCTTTATTTTACAAAGACACTTAATATAGGAATAAAGCTCTACTAGCTTATAAAAAGTTAACTTGCGCTTAGCCTTAGCTATAGTAAGCTATAACAATAATTATACTTAAGCCCTATTAATAGCTTACCCTACACAACTTAGTAGAAAGAGACTATATAGAGATTAAGCACTTACACTCTATAAGTAAAACTTTAGAAAAAATATATTTATATTAAATATTAGTAAGAATACACTTATTATAATATTATTATAAGTTAGAGCTTTGCTCTATACAATTCAAGTAAGCCTATAGTAGTAAGTAAGCTATACAAGCTATTTAAGCTACTCTACTATATATAAGTAGCTTAGCTTAGATAGCTCTTTAATTAATAATTATCTCCTACTTATTCCTAAGCTCGCATCTCGCAATAGTTATAAGCCTAGCGCTAAAAATTACTTAATAGTTCTATTCTATACACTATAGTAAGAGATCGCAAGCTTAGTATACTCTTATCCTATCCTATCTTATCTTATCTATTACTTAAACACTTATAATATCTTATAGTAAGATTACTCTACTTAATAAAAGTACTACCCTACTTAATAAGCGCTTATAATAGCTAGTATAGTTTATATAACTCTATTATAACGCTCTTAAGCTAGGTATCTAGTAGCTAGTTAATCTAGAAGCTAATAACGTCCCTAATATCTACGCTAACGAACTAGTTTAACTTAAACTAAAGAGCCTAGTAATAGTAAAAGAGGTAGCTACCTATAAGCTTATAATAGAGAAATACTAGGCTATAAAAGATACCTAGGTATTGCAAATAGTACGCCTTAGAGCTCTAAGCGCCTAGGTAAACGCTATAGTTAATCTAAGTTATCTAGTAATAGCTAAGATAACTCTACTTGTAAATAATAAAGCTATATTATAAGAGCTCGTCTAAACGCTAAAGAGCCTACTAGCCCTATCTAATACTAGCGCTAGTAATCTTATCTAAGCTTAATACTAAGCCTATCTATAAAAGGCTCGCTAAGGACGACAATTACTAGAGCTCTAGTACAATAAGTAGCTACGCCTATATTAGCGTATAATTGCGTATAATATTATAGAGGTAATAGGTAAGCTTGTAGTATAAGATTTCCTAGAGGCGTTAACACTAAAGCTAGCTCTAGACTAGGCTTAGATAATAAGCTAATTAGTAATCTAGAGCTTAGTTCTTAGCTTAAAGGTACTTACGCTAGAGCAAATTAGTAGTATCTACTTAGCTCTATTATAGGAGTATAAGCTCTAAACTACTAATTAAGGAGCTAGCG
Organism: Ophiosphaerella korrae; assembly: GCA_028456385.1. NCBI lineage: Eukaryota > Fungi > Ascomycota > Dothideomycetes > Pleosporales > Phaeosphaeriaceae > Ophiosphaerella > Ophiosphaerella korrae. Next base: position 11,506 of record JALNQF010000579.1, on the reverse strand, counting down.
TATTTATAACGTTTAGAGGATCTAAGCTAAGCTTAAGCTTAAGTACTAACTTAAAATATAACTACTTATATAGCTAAGCTTACTACTAGAAGCTATAAGATTATAGATAGGTATAAGTAGCGCTTACTAGCAATCTATTTAAAATAGACAATAATAGAAAGGCGAAAATATAGGCTTGTTTAGATAAGCCGCGCTTTATAGTAGTTAAAACCTTAGTAACTTAAAAGTAGGCTAGTCCCTTGTAGGAACTAGTTAAAGCTAGCTTAGAGTTAGTTAAATTAAAGGCTCTAGTCTACCTAGGCTAGCTAAACGCAGCACTTATTAACCTAGGCATACTTATTAACTTAGGTAAACTTATTAAGCTAGTACCTAGAGCCTACTTAACGCTAGATTTTAACACTTACTTACTCTCTAAGAGTACTATACTTAATAATAGAGCTACTTTCTACTTAGTTAACTTAATAAGTCTTATAGAACTAGGCTCCTTTATAAGAGTAAAAGGCGTAAGCTACGTAGAAGTAAGTATATAAGTGTTTCTAATACTTAGTAAAAGTACTTAAGTCTTTAAGAACGCTCTAAATAGAGCTTATAGTAAACGTATAGAGAATCTTGTACTTTATAAAGTAGTAGTAGTTAAAGGATTTTATATTAATATAGTATCTAAAGCTTAATTGTAGTAAGCTAGAGCCTAGTATTAAGGTTTTAATATAACTCTAAGAGTAAGAACGCTAGTAGAAAGTATTGTACTAGTAACGCTAATATGTAAATATAATCTTACTTTTATTAAATATAAGCCTATTACGTTTTATCTAACTATTATAAGCGTAACTTAAAGTAATTAAGTTAATTAATAGCTTAACTTATAGTGTATAACGCCTAGAAGTAACTTAGAAGAGCTCTAGTACGCTAGAGCTAGTTATCTTAGACTAGAAGTACTGTAAGCGCTAGTAACAAGCGCGAAAAACGTGCGTATTAATAGGATAGCGCGCATTAAGTGCAAGTATTGCTTAATAGCTTACGCTAAGTAAGTTATCTTAAGGTAGCCTAGAGAGAGAGCCCTACGCCTATACTAGTAAGTAGCGTAAGACCTATTTAATATACCTACTAGCTACTTTAAAGAAGTTTAGACTATACTACTTAAGTGCAAGTATAGTAGTAAGCTCTATACCTACCTATTATAAGGTAAAATACTCTAAGAGATAATAAGAGTATTTAAAACCTTTATAAAGCTACTACTAACGCGCTATAAGCTCTACACGTGTATACTCTAGTAAGATAATAAAGTAGTAACGCTCTTATAGAGAGGTAAGACGCGCTTCTAGATTTAGGCTAAACAAGAAGAGATTATAGTTAAGAGTACTCTAGTATATACGTACAAGCTAAATAGAGGAGCTAAGAGAGCTAGTTAAGAAATAATAACGAAAGTAATTAAGATAAGGATAAGCGCTAACCTACTAGAAAGGCTCTAGCTAGAGATAGTAGAGGTAGCTACGTAGCTATACAATATAAGCCTAAGCTGCGCTTATAATATATAAGCTCCTAATATAGTACTTAATAGCTAGTTTAGATAGTACTTTAGATACTATTAGCCTAAGTAAGTAAGAGCTACTATAGTAGACTTTTAGCTAGATTAGAGTAGAGTATACGCCTACAGCTACTACGTATATCTACTTAATAAGGAGCGAGTAGCTAGGCGCAACAAGAGAGGCTTTAAAATAAGCCCTTAGGGCTATATTAGATATCTAGTAGGATATAGAGTATCTAATATATATAGGATATAGGTCCTAGAATTAGATTAGGTAATTATAACGCATAACGTAACGTTTAATAAGTAGCTCTTCTATAATAAGAGGAGTAAAGCTTATTAAGAGCTCCTAAAGCTAGAGATTTAAAAACTTGTTAACGTGTTATATAAAGACGTAACGCGCAACGTAAGAGAGACCTAGGATAATATATATAACTAGCTCTGCGAAGTAGCTTAAATCCTAGAAAGCTACTAGTAAGGCGAGCACTTAGAGTAGAATCTAAGAGGTAGAGCTCTACGTAATACTAAAAGCTAGGCTAGCTAGCTAGCTATCTTAGTAGAACAAGGAGTAGACTCTATATAAGTAGTAAGCTTAGCTAGCAAACTACATAGAATCTATATAGAGTAACCTAAGCTTAGTAGCCTTTAAACTCTAGAGCAAATACCTAAACCTAGAGGAGTTTAGTATATAGGTGCTAATATTAATTATAGAAATTAACACGGCGAAGTATCTAAAAGCTCCTAGGAATTGCAATTAACTAGAGAAGCGAGCGCCTTAGAGTAGCTAATAGATAAGAGTTTAAATCGAACTACTACTTATTAAACTACTTCTCCTTAAGTAGCTGTAGCTTCTATAGCTCTAAATAAAGCAGATACTATCTCTTATTAAGTAGCTATATCTTATATAGCTCTAAATAATATAGTTAGAGCTTATTAGTAGTGTATACGCTAGTAATAGCTAGCGCTAACGTAATTAAGCTAAAGACTCTAAAATAACAAGCTAGACAATAGCGCTAGAAGCTTAAGCGCTTACTTATTATTATATAAACCTAAGTAGAGTAAATAGAGTAGTATACTAGACAAGCTGCTCTTACGAGTGCTAATAGACTATAACCTAAATACAAAGCTTGCTGTAGTAAACGCTATAATTATAGTAGCTACTTAGCTTAAGCTATAACTATAAGCTTATCTATATTAAGATAAGCTCCTACTACTACTACAAAATTAGAAGCACCTATATATATACCTATATAGGTAGCTCTTTAAACAAGTAGCTTAGAAAGAGATCGATACGCTACTAGTAGCTAGCACCTAGGAGGAGATAGAGCGCTCGCAATTAAGTAATTAGCTGCTACCTCTAAAGTAGGTTTTTATATACAAACTCGACTAAGATAGCTACTTTCTTAAGTATAAAGCTTGGATTGTAGTGCGCAGAGACCTCTAAATAATCGATTTAATACAATTAACTTACACTACTACGTTAATAGCGCGCTCGTTTTAAACCGCAATAGCGATTACAGCTAAGTTTGACCTAGAAGTAGCTTAGTATAACGTTATTAGAGCTTTCCTCTACGTATATAGAGATTATTAACTAGTAGTTATTTATAAGCTCCTAGATAGGTTTAAAGTAGCTAGCAAGTGCGTTAAGCTTAATTAAGCGCTATACAGCCTTAAAGACTCGCTGCTCCTCTAGTATAAGGAGCTCTTAAGAATACTTAAACAAGCTAGTCTTATAGTCTTAAAAGAAGAGCCGTGCTTGTTCTATAATAAGGAGCGTAAAATACTCTTTCTCTTCTACGTTAACGATATATTAGTAATATATTACAAAATCTACTAATTAGAAGCTTACTAAATCGTTAAGAGAATTAAACGAGCCTACAATATAGAAGACAAAGGCCTAGTAAGCTAGTTCCTAGGCGTACGAGTAATATAGAGTTAGCTAGATAAGACTATTACGCTCGTTTACAATAAGTATATTAACAAGATAGTAAAAAAGTTCGATCTCGTAAGCTCTATAAGCTTTCTAGTAACTCTATTACTAGTAGAGGAGCTGTAGCTAAGTAAAAGAGAAGCCTTAAAGCGTAAAATTAAGAACTACTAGGAGCGAGTAGAATCTATCTTGTACACAGTAATAATAGTGCAACTAGATGTCGCATTTATAGCTACTAAGCTCTCTTAATATCTTATAAATCTAAGCTAAAAGTATCTTGAAGTAGTAAACTAAGTTATTGTTTACCTGTATAGAACTTAGCACCTGTTAGTCTAGTATAGCAAGTAGTAAGATAGCTAGTAGCAAGATAGCAAGTAGTAAGATAGTAAGTAGCGAGATACTAAGCTACTTATATATAGAGACGCGTCGTTTACTAATAATCTAGTAACGCGCTACTTATCTTATAGCTACATTGTAATACTCTTTAGTAGAGTAGTAATGTAGAAGGTAGTATAACAAGCTATAGTAACTACCTCTACTACTAAAGCTAAGCTACTTACGCTCGAGTACGTAAGCAAAGAGGTAATAGTACTAAAAAGGCTCTTTTAAGAGCTTATATTAGACCTAGGAGCTACTTAGATAATTTTCTACAATAATTAGTAAACAATTAGACTTGTTGTAGGCAAAAATAAGAGAGTAACAACGCGCTTACGTTACGTAGATATATAGAATATGTAGCTAAGACAAGAGTACGCTAGAGGCTTATTTTAAGTCTCTTATATGCTAACAAGCGAGATGCTAGTAGATAGCCTAACTAAGTACCTCCTAGAGTAGTAGTTTAAGAGATTTAAAGCTTACCTTAACTTTAAGGATATACGAGCTAAGCTTAAGTTACAAGAATTACAAAAGTAGAGTATAGAGCTGTAAAAAAGTCTTTAAATTAAAGCGCTAAAGCGTAGAGCTAAAGCTTAGAGCTAAGCTTAAAATAGAGTATCTATTTAAAACATAAGATTAACAAACTTATTAAGAAGTGCTCTTGCACGTAAATAACGTACAAAAGCCTCCTTAGCTTAAGCGTCTCTAGCTAGTAGAGTAGTAATAGCCCCTATTATAAAGGCAGCGTTAGTAAGTGTAGTAGTAGTAAGATTGCAAGTAGAGGTAAGAGTAGTAGTAGTAGTAGGCGCAGGTATAGGCGCAGGCTAAGGCGGAGGTAGAGGTAGGGGTAGTAGAAGAGTCTAAAGACCTAGAGTTTTTTCTATAACCTTACTAAGTAGTATATAGAAAGTCTTTTAGAGAGCTTTAAGCTCCCTCTCTAGAGCCTTATAGGCCTAGGTAGTAATAAAGGTAATAGTAGCGTAGTAAGTAATCTTAGGGCTATAATGCGAGTTAGTTAACTAACATTAGATAAAGAGCTAGAGTAGCTCTTAAAGTAGTAAATTAAAGAGCTAGAGTAAAATTTTTAAATTAACTTATATAGGAACGTAGCTATAGCTACTAGTAGTATAGTGTATATAACGCTAAACTCCCTTCTTAAAAGAGTTATAGTAGCTCCTATTAGAGTAGCCTACTAACGCGCTGCGAGCGTAGTAGAGGTAAGGCTCTTTATAGAGAGTACTTACAACTCTCTTAGGAGAGGAGGTATAAGAGAGTAGAGGCGAGAGTATCTATAGTACTAGAGTCTTTTTAGTGCACTTCTTCTTCTTCTTAGTAGTAGTAGTAGTAGTAGTAGTAGTAGTAGTAGTAGCTTTAGAGGTAGTATAGGAGCGAGATGCACAAGTATAAGTAGCTTTCTTAGCTTTACTCTACAAGAACGAGTTAGTGTAATAATTACTAATATAAAAAGTAAGCTTTAAAAGCTTTAAAAATAGTAACTTACGATAGCTATAATAATAGTTACTAAAGAGTTTACAAGGCTAAGAAAACTCTAAATATACTGTGCGTAGCGTACGAGCGCTTAGTACCTACGCATAAGCCTAAAACAAATAGAATTGTAGGTAAAGGTGTTTTTAACTAAGTTTAAATAACTACTACGAAACTTATTAAATAGCTCTACTACGTAGCTTACCTAGGGGGTATATTGTAAGTTAGAGCTTCGCTCTATATAATTTAGGTAAGCCTATAGTAGTAAGTAAGCTATATAAGCTATTTGAGCTGCTCTACTATATATAAGTAGCTTAGCTTAGATAGCTCTTTAATTAATAATTATCTCCTACTTATTCTTAAGCTCGTATCTCGCAATAGAAAGCTATTAATAGCCTATTATCTATAAATAGATAGATAAATAGAATAGACTAATAGAACGTTAAAGATATACCTAAAGATTTATAGTAATTAGAAGTAGAATAATTAGGTATTACTATTACTTATAGTATAATTAGCTTATAATAATAAGTAGTTAGAAGTAATAAGTAAAATACTATATTTTATAAACTATAAGATATACCCTAATTTATTTAAGAGAATACTACTAGGACCTAAAATAGAAGTAGTATTAGTTAAAGTTAAAGATATATAAGAACTCTATAATAAGATAAAATAGAATCTAGAAAAAGCTTAGAAATAAAGTATTTTATATATTAATAGAAAATAAAAAATAGTACCTTAGCTAAAAGAAAGAGATTAAGCGTATCTTTATATAAGGAATCTATAGATAAATTAACTTAGTAAGAGGCTAGACTACGTTAAAGTTAGACTATTTTTAGTTAAAGAAGATAATAAGCTAGTTACAAAAACACTAGAACTACCTAAAGATACTAAAGTATACCCTAAGTTCTATATAAGCCTACTAGAACTAGCTTAGCTAAAAATACTAGTATAGTAATAATTCTAATATTAGAAGGAAGAAGATAATAAGTTTAAAGTTAAAGACCTATAAAGATATTAAGAAATAAGACGTAATACCTTTTAAAGTATATAGTTTCTCTAAAAGTAGCTAGTAAAATAGAAAGACTACTTAGCAAGTAAAAATATATAAGAACCTAAAGCTAATCTATAGAATTATTAGTAAATAATTAAGAAAGTAAGAAATAAGTACTATATACTAGGATATATAAGATATACAAAGCTATAGCTATAATATAATAGATATATTAGTAGTAAAAAGTTTAATAGTAAGCCTTACTATATAGAGCCTATAAAGCGCCCTTAGTTATAATAAAATTATCTAATAAGCTAATAGTAGACTAGATAGTAAGAGAGAAGGCGATATTAATAAAAGTAGTAAAATAGTTAAGAACTTATACTAAGACGTTATTACTTTCCTACTCTAATTCTAATACTAAGTATAAGGCTTTATAACAAGTACGCTCTTTAGTAGATTTTAATATTTTCTTATTACGTAGTAAATAAGTAATAATAATAGTAAGAAGTTTTTTATTATTATTAACCTTTTTATAGAACTTTTTATAAGTTTTATTAAAAGACTCCTAAGTTATACTAATATAAAGACGCCCTATATAAGTATACTTAGTATACTTTAAAGTAGAATCTAGTATAATAAAAAAAAGAATACCTAAAAGAAAATAATAAAGATAAGGTGTTTTAGAAATATAGTTTATAGTAAGGATTTTTAATAAGAGATAAAGTCTATAAGACTAAAAAAGAGGTAATATTATAGTAAGATAGTTTTTAACTAAAAGGTAAGGCAAACTACTTATAAGCTAGACCTAGCTAATAGAGAGCTAGGCTTAAAGATAGACCTAGTATAAAAAAGGAGATATATTAAGTTTTTAGAACTAAGTAAAAGTAATAAGAGTAAGTAGGCTTCTATAAGATAGGTAAGGTTAATAAATAAGTTAGTTACTTAACTTAATTAATAGTTAGCTTTTATTAGAGTATTACAAGGTATATAAGTATTAATAGATAGATAAGAATCTAATTAAAGTATTAGTTATAATACTCTATTAAGATAAAAGTATAAAGAAGAAATTAAATATAATAGTCTATAAAGGTCTATTAACGTTCTTATATAATTAATATTAGTGTTTATTCCTAAGCGCTTACTCTAGAGCGTTTACTCTAGAGCGCTTATTCTAGAGTGTTTACTCTAGAGTATTTACTCTAGAGCGTTTACTACTATATAGTTACGTGTTCTACTACACTATATTACTTAGCCTAATTGTGTATAATATAATAGCTTACCTACTACTTACTATTATAACACTATCTCCTTTTCTTACGTTAGGTCTATCTTTAAGCCTAGGCTTCTATTAGCTAAGTCTAGTTTATAATTAGTTTACTCTACTTTCTAGTTAAAAACTATCTTACTATAATATTACCTCTTTTATAGTCTTATAAACTTTATCTCTTATTAGAAATCTTTACTATAAACTATATTTCTAAATTACTTTATCTATATTATTTTCTTTTCGGTATTCTTTATTTTATTATACTAGATTCTACTCTAAAGTATACTAAGTATACTTATATAAGGTATTTTTATATTAGTATAACTTTAGAGTCTCTTAATTAAACTTATAAAGAGTTTTATAAAAAGGTTAATAATAATAAAAAACTTCTTACTATTATTATTACTTATTTACTATAATAGGTATTACTAGGGTTAACTTTCTAGTACTTAAGAGTTATTAGTAGATTAAAAGGTAATAATAAAAGCCTATGTTGTAATCTATAATAGATTAGGAATAATAGAAGATGTTTTGTAACTATCTTAGTATTGTCGCTTATAGTTAATAATTAAATTGCTAATACTATCCTAATAATACGTATTGCTTCTACCTATATAGTACTATTTTCTTAGTAGCTTTACTACTTTATACTTACTAAGATCGCGAATTTATAAATTCGTTATATAATAGCTTCGTAGCTTTGTATTTACTAAGATTGTAAATTTACGAATATATTACGTGTCTATATTATAGTTAGTTTCCTAGTTAAGCTTGTTATCTTATAGGTTGTTACTCTACTTATCCTATACTTTATTAGTAACTAAGTATAGGCTAATTAGCTCTATCTTAATTTCTCTTATTACTACTATAATACTATTCCCTCTTCTATATAGTCTCTTATTTCTCTATACTAGGGCTAAGGTTATTAATCTTATTTCTTTATTAATTTCTAGCTCTTTATTACTCTCTATACTATCTTACTCTTAGCGTAATAAACTTCTTCTTGTAGCTTATATTGTTTATAATAGGGTTAAGATATTTCCTTGTTATTATTATATAGAACTAGGCCTTACTTACTTTATATCTTTAAATAATAGTAAATATTGTAATAAGTGTATTCTTACTAATATTTAATATAAGTATATTTCTTCTAAGGTTTCTCTTATAGAGTGTAAGTATTTAATTTCTATATAGTCTCCTTCTACTAAGTTATTTAGGGTAATCTATTAATAGGGCTTAAGCGCAATTATTATTATAGCTCGCTATAGCTAAGGCTAAGCGTAAGTTAACTCTTTATAAGCTAGTAGAGCTTTATTCTTGTATTAAGCGTCTTTGTAAGATAAAGGCTTATAATAATACTAAGTTATCTAAATAGTCTTGTGCCTTAGAGGCTAAGTTAGATTTAGACAATGTAGTAGAGGCTGCTCTAGCTCCTATTATATTAGGCGCTCCTATCGCCTCTCTATCTAGTAGTAGTATTACTAGTTTTCTTAGTTCGCTACTAGGCGTTCTAGAGGGTTTTAACTTTAGAACTCCTCTAGTTTCTTAGAGTAATTAAGATTGTCCTCTAGTTCCTATATTTCTTTCTATAGTTTACCTTTCTTATTTATACCTATCTATTTTACTAGATAGTAGTTCCTACTATTATAGAACTAGTATACTAGGATTTTCTTAACTTCTTATTCTTCTTATTCCTTATACGTGTCTACTTTATACACTAGTAGTTCTACGTTTTGTAGTACTATCTTAAGTAGTACTATATAGAAAGTTAGGTGTATCTTTATTTTACTTAGTAGCTTTAGTTTAAATATAACTAGTATAACTTTCTTCTTAATTTTATATAGTTTTATCTTAATATAATCTAGTTTTAAGCTTAATTATTTACTTTTAATATTCTTTTATACTAACTATACTTTTTCTCTCTCTCTAAATTAAGGTCTCTATTTATACTTCTTGTTATAGTACTTTTATATTTAATTATATAGGAATTCTACGTCCTATCTTAATTAATTATATATTTCTTTTATTCTATTTGTAAAGTTTTCTCTTTATAGGGTCTAAGATTCTATATTTCTTAGTATTTAATATATATTAGGTTTAAATCTATAGTTTGTAAAGAAGAGTAATACTCTTATTACTATATTCTTTACGCTATTGTATGCTAACTATACTATAGGTAGTAGCTGTACCTAATTGTTTTAGTTATAGTTAAGGTAGTATCTTAGGTACTATTCTACTATCTAGTTTATTTGTTCTAATTATCTATCTATTTGTAGATAATATGCTGTTAATATAGCGTATTGTATTCCTAATTACGCTATTATCGTTTTCTATAGCTTTAATATAAATTGTATATCTTTATCTATTATAATTTTGTCTAGTATACTATGTTAGCTTATTATAGTTTTTAGAACTTAATATATAGTAACTTCTATCCTACTTTTCTCTTTATATAGTATAAAGTATATATACTTTATAAGTTTATCTACTATTATTAAAATTCTATTGTACTTAACTCCTAATATTAGGTCTTTTAACTTAGGTAGCTTCGTAATAAAATCTATTATTATAGTTCCTTAGAGTTACTCTAGTACCTTAACTAGTTATAATATTTTATATAGTACGTGTTTGTTATACTTATTTCTATAATATTCTATATAATCTTATAGTACTTCTTCTACTAGTTATCTTACTTTTAAGATATAGTAATCTCTTAAGAGTCTATTTAGCGTTTTTTTTAATTCCCTAGTATCTATATACTAGTAGCTTATAGAATTATTGTATAAATTCTCTTTAGATTTTTCTTAAAATATATATTCTTCTATAGGCTTATACAAGTCCTTCTTAGATTTCTAGTTTTTTTATTTCTTTAGATACTTCTTACGTTACTTTCTAAATCTATTTGTCTAGCTTGCTGCTCGTTCTTTTAAGTGTTGCGGCTATTTTAGGTATATTTAGGACTAAATATCCTTCTTTGTTCTTAACTAAAACTATACTAGTAGCGCTTACTTCTTCTTATAAGTCTAGTCTTTTACTAAGAGTATCTATAAATTAGTTATCTTTCTCTTTTGTGTGTATAATTTCTATATTAAATATTAATAGGAATTCCTACTATCTTATATATTATTATAATAGTTCTTTATTTAGTATAAATCTTATAAGATTCCTATAGTCTATATAGACCTTTATTTAGTATTTTACTCCTTGTAAGTATACTCTCTATTATTTAAATACTTTATAGATTGCTAGTATCTCTTTATTATAGATTAGGTAGTTAAGTTCTACTATTTTTATCTTCTTAGAGAAGTATTTAACTAAATATTCTTTCTTAGTCTTTAGGTCTTCCTGTATTAGTGCTATTCTATAGACTAAGTTAGATGCGTCTATTTTTACTATTACTAGTAGGTCTAGGTTATATATTCTAATAACTAGGTTTTCTATAAATTTCTTTTTAATTTTATTAAATACCTCGTCGCATTCCTTTATCTATTTAAATAGCGTATCTTTCTTTATAAGTCTTGTTATTAGTTCTATATCTTTAGACTATCTTACTATTAACTTTCTACAAAAGTTAGCTAGCCTATAAAATTACTATACTTCCTTTAAGTTCTTTAGTGTTAGCTATTTATTAATTAATCTAATCTTTTCTAGGTTAATCTTGATTTTTCCTAGTTTAATAATAAATCTAAGGAAGTCTATTTTCTTTGTATAGAATTCGCATTTTCTTATTTTAAGGAATAGTTTACTATCTACTAGCCTTTCTAGTACTTTGTGTATATATTATATATATTCCTCCTCTATTTCTAAGAATATAAGGATGTCGTCTAAGTATATAAATATAAATACGTCTAAGTACTCTCTTAGTACTATATTAATTCTTTCTTAGAATACTACTAGTACGTTTATTAAGCTAAACAGTATAAC
>JALNQF010000578.1:0-21511 GCA_028456385.1 Ophiosphaerella korrae | reverse complement strand
CCTAACCCTAACCCTAACCCTAACCCTAACCCTAACCCTAACCCTAACCCTAACCCTAACCCTAACCCTAACCCTAAAAAGTATAGTATACTACTTAGTATATTAGATTATATAATAAATAATACTTAAGTACTTATTAACTATAGATCTTAGTAAAGTCTCTAATTATATATCTATTAGGCTTATTTAGAGTTATTATCTTAAATTAAGTATTTTACTATATTTCTCTCTACTAGAGTAGCTATAAAGAGACTAGGTTATAAAAAATATCTAAGTATATAGCTACGTTATATAGAACTAGTTTACTTTCTATTAACTAGTTTTTTTATATAAGAGTAAGAGATTTATATCCTTATACTTATATCTTTAATTAACCTACTTATATATAATTATTTAGCTTTAATAGATAATAGTTATATATACAAGTTAGGTTATTTATAATATAGTAAGTTAAACTAGAGTTTAGAATAAAGAAATTCTTTAAAGAGTAAGTATTATAAGTATTTTTATTATTTTAGTAATAAAAGTACTATTAATACTAAATATTTACTAGCTTTTTAGTTAATTCTCTTTATAGATTTTAGTAATCTAAGGTAACTTAGCGTATAGCTCTATATAAGACTTTATCTAAAACTTTAACTATCTTCTTATAAGTCTTTATAAGGTTGTATCATACTTATATTTATAATTAATAAGCTCTTTTAAAGTCTTACTTAGAGTTTACTAATCTAGTACTTTATTAAAATTAATATAGTAGTAATTACTAAGTTTATAAAGTCTTTTATAAGCTAGGTATTATTTACTTAAAGCTTTTTAACTTCTTATTTAGTTAAAATTAGTATTACTACTACGTATATATTAATTATAAAGTCTACCCTATTTATTAAGTAGTATAATATCTATTAGAGAGGCGTCTCTTATCTTACTTTAAGTAGTATTACTACTTATAGTATAAAGTAAAGTATTATCTACTATAAAAGTAGCTTTATACCTCTCTATATTTAGAAGATAGTATACTATTATATACTTATAGTAGCGTTTTATTATCTCTCTCTAGTTTATACTAAGTAATAGCTTTCTATTATCTTAAAAGGTTATAGACTAAATTAGTACTACGTGTTTAATAGCTACTAAAAAGTCTTAAGTAATTATATTAATTTATAGTAACTCTACTACTTAATATATTTTAGCCTTAGTAGTAGTATAGTTATACTTAGCTATCTATATATCTTAATTTACTAGGCTTCTTATAAGCTTAAGTAATTTAAAGTATCTATTATATATACGCTCTTACTTAATATACTTATCTACGCTAATAGTTTACTTTAGGTTTAATAGCTACTAACGTAGAGATTAGTTTAGTAGGTAGTACGTACGTAGTAGATATAGTAAGACTAAGGATTAGATAAACGTTATAATATACTAGAGACTTAACTACTCCTTTTTATACTTATATTAGTTACTATAGTATTACTTAGCTAATATTTTATAGTATTTAAAGTCTTCTTTAAAAGCTTTATAACTAGTAGCTAAGAGTTTTAACTACTATATAAGAGTTTTAATACTTAATACTAGAGTATAGTTAGCTATTACTATAGCTCTAATTAGTTCTAGTCTCTAAATTAGCTAGGTAGAAGATTCTAGGTTAATCTTATCCTTAATATTATATACTACGTATTAAGATTATAGTTAAATATTTTATATAGTATAATTTATATTAGTCTTTAATATTATAGTTAGATTACGTTAAGTTATACTAGCTATCTTATTTTAGCTTTAAGTTATAAAAGAGTAAGAAATTATTACTTTTTAGAGTATACTTTAGTTAAAGCTAAGTATAGTACTATTAGATTTAATAAGATATAATAGAGTATTAATAGTTATTATTATTATTTTATTTTATATTCTATCTTATCTATTTAGTATATATATAGCGTCTTTATCTAAGTTTAGATAAAGCTTCTATACTTTTCTTAGTAAGTTTATTACTTATCCTATTACTTTAATACTTTCTATCTAATATACTCTCTTAGCTTAGAAGTAGTATTATAACCTATATAGTTATTAGGAAGTAGCTAAAAGGTAATAGTACTTACTATAGGCTATAAGAGATAGTAAAGAGATAATAGATAGTATTTAATAGTACTACTAGTATTTTAGAAAGAATAATACTTACTTTACTTTTTTTATAAGTATTAAGCCTTTTATATATTTATAGAGTATATTAGCTTTACTTTAGATTATAACTATATAATATTATAGTGTTTAGTATATTAGCTTTACTCTTTTAACTTATACTAAAGTTTATAAAAGTCTTAAGTATTTAGAGAACTTTTATTATTAAGCTTCTCTCTTTACCTAGTATTTTTACTAGCCTTTTAAAGTGTAACCTTAATAAAAACCTTAAACCTTTAAGAGAAAAGAAAAAAGAGTATTTATATCCTTTACGCACTATACCTACGTATTAGGTATATTATTATTATTATACCTATATATAATATTCTATTTATATTTTAATAATAAGTAAAAGATTATTACTTATATAATTGTATTTACTTTTAAGAGAGCTTATATAAAAAATATTTTTATTTTTTAATTATTTTACTTATCTTCTTATTAGCTATAGTATATATTTAACGTATATATAGTACACGTTTAGTAATTATTACTATAGTTTACTAATATTAGATTTAAAAGAAGTTATAGTAGTTTAATAAAAATACTTTTTTGTAATAGCTATATAAAGGCTATATTAGAAAGAGATACTAAGACTTTTAGAAAAGCTTTTTTTTAGATTAATTACCTATAACTTAATAGTACTAGGTATAAACTAAGAAGATTAATTCTACTATCTATCTCTAGCCCTACACTCTATCTATATATTTACAATATAGTAGTCTTAGCTAGGTCTCTTAAGATAGTAGTAAGCTAAATCCTTAACACTCCTTCTATTAAAGTACTAGTTTCTTTATTATATTAGTTATACTAATATAGTCTATTTCTTTATATATAAGATTCTTTATTCGATTTATTATAGCTACCTAAGTTAACTACTAGTAGCTATTAGAGTATTAGTAGATTAAGAGTTAATAGTAAAGCTTATATAGGTAATCTATAATAACTAGTATTAATAGAAGATATTTTGTAATTGTCTTGTATTAGCGTTCTATAGTTAAAAGATTAAATTACTAATACTATCTTAATAGTACGTATTACTACTAACTATATAGTAATAATATCTTAGTAGCTTTATTACTTTATATTTACTAAGATTATAAATTTATAAATTTATTATATAATAGCTTTACAACTTTATATTTACTAAGATTATAAATTTACTAATTTATTACGTATCTATATTATAGTTAGCTTCTTAGTTAAACTTATTATCTTATAGGTTATTACCCTACTTGTCCTATACTTTATTAGTAGCTAAGCGTAGACTAATTAGTTCTATTATTACTAGCTTACTAGAGTTAACTTCCTAATAGCCTAAATAGGTATTAGTAGATTATAAGGTAATAGTAAAAGTTTGTATTATAATCTACAATAAGCTATAAATAATAGAAGATATTTTACAACTATCTCTATATTATCGCTCGTAGTTAATAATTAAATTACTAATACTATCCTAATAATGCGCGTTGCTACTAACTATATACTTGTCCTAATCTATTAATCTATTACTACTAAGAATAATAGATTGTAGATTACCTTAATCTATAATCTATTAACGCTAAGAGTCTATAGATTATAGATTACCCTAGGTATCCTAATTATATATAGTTTCCTAATTAAGTTTATATTCTTTATATTTATAAGAACTTAATCCTTTAGTTATAGAGCTAATTAGTTCTATCTATATTTCTCTTGTTACTATCGTAACACTATCTCTTCTTCTAGGTAAGTCCTTGTTTATCTATCCTAGGGCTAAGGTTATTAACCTACTTTCTTTATTAATTTCTAGTTCCTTATTACTCTTTATAGTTGCCTCTTCTACACGTTGTTAATATCTTCTTACTAATCGTGTATTGCGCAATAGTGTTAAAATATTTCCTTATTCTTGTTATACTTCCTCTAAGTTAAATCCTAAATACTCTCTTTATATAGTTTCTACAAACAATAGTAGAGCTTATAAGGTATATATCTATATAAACGTTTATAGTTCTTATAACGTGTCTAGTATTTTTCTTATAGAGTGTATATTTATTATACTTATTCTTATATCTAGGCTTAATAATAATAGAGAGAGCTATTAACTAGGCTTAAGAGAAATTACTATCTTAAATTATAGAGGCTAAAGCTAAGCGTAAGTAGATCTAGGAGCTTACATAGAGTAAGCTAGTAGAGAATTAAGCTTATCTCTCTTATCTTTGTAAGATAAAGGTACTAAATAATAAGAAATTAGCTATATAGTTAGTAGCTCTAGAAGCTAAGCTAGACTTAGATAAAGTATTTAGTATTGCTATAGTAAGTCCTGCGTTAAGCGCTCCTATCGCCTCTCTATCTAGTAATAGTAATGTTAGTTCTCTTAGTTTACTACTAGGCGTTCTAGAGGGTTTTAACTTTAGAAGTCCTCTAGTTTCTTAGAGTAGTTAAGATTATCCTCTAGTTCCTATATTTCTTCCTATAGTTATCTTTTTCTATCTATACCTATCTATTTTACCTAATAGTAGTTCCTACTATTACAGAACTAGTATACTAAGATTTCTTTAACTTCTTATTCTTCTTGTTCTCTATACGTGTCTACTTTATATACTAGTAGTTCTATATTTTATAGTACTATCTTACGTAGTACTACGTAAAAAGTTAGGTATATCCTTATTTTATTTAGTAGCTTTAGTTTAAATATAACTAGCGTAACTTCTTTCTTAATTTTATATAGTCCTATCTTAACGTAGTCTAATTTTAAGCTTAGTCTCTTACTCTTAATATTTTTTTATACTAACTATACTTTTTCTCCTTTTCTAAATTAGGGTCCCTCTTTATATTTCTTGTTGTAATACTTTACTATTCTATTATATAGGAATTCTATATCTTATCTTAATTACTTGTGTATATCTTTAAGTCTATTAGTAAAGTTTTCTCTTCTTAGAGACTAAGATATCTCTAGTCTTAGTATTCTATATATACTAGGGTTAAATCTATAGTTTATAAAGAAAGGTAATACTCTTGTTATCTTGTTTTTTACGCTGTTATATGCTAACTATGCTATAAGTAGTAGCTATACCTAGTTATTCTAGTTGTAGTTAAAGTAGTATCTTAGGTACTATTCTACTATCTAATTTATTCTTTCTAATTATCTATCTATCTATAGGTAGTATACAGTAGATATTATATATTTAATTCCTAATTATACTATTATCGTTCCCTATAATTTTAATATAAATCTTACGTCTTTATCTATAATAATCTTATCTAGTAGTTTATATTAGCTAATTATAGTTCCTAGAACCTAGTATACAGCGACTTCTATCTTACTTTTTTTCTTATATAGTCTAAAGTATAAGTACTTTATAAGTTTATCTACTATTATTAGGATTCTATTATACTTAATTCCTAATATTAGGTCTTTTAACTTAGGTAGTTTTGTAATAAAATCTATTGTAATAACTCTCTATAGTTATTCTAGTACTTCTACTAGTTATAACTTTCTATATAGTATATACTTACTATACTTATTCTTTTAGTATTCTATATAATCTTGTAGTACTTCTATTACTAGTTGTCTTACTCTTAAGATATAGTAATCTCTTAGTAGTCTATCTAGTATTTTGTTAATTCCTTAATATCTATATACTAGTAGTTTATAGAACTGTTATATAAATTCTCTTTATATTTTTCTTAGAATATACGTTCTTCTATAGGCTTTTACGAGACTTTCTTTAATCTTAAGTTTTTCTATCTTTTTAGGAGCTTTTCTTGTTTTTTCTTAAATCTATTTATCTAGCTTACTACTCTTTCTTTTAAGTGTTGCGGCTATTTTAGGTGTATTTAGGACTAAGTGTCCTTTTTTATTTTTAACTAGAACTATACTAGTAGTACTTACTTCTTTCTATAAGTCTAGTCTTCTACTAAAGGCGTCTATAAATTAGTTATCTTTTCCTTTTATATATATAATTTCTATATTAAATATTAATAGGAATTCTTACTATCTTGTATATTGTTATATTAGTTCTTTATTTAGCATAAATCTTATAAGATTTTTATAGTCTATATAGACCTTTGTTTAGTATTTTACTCTTTATAGGTATACTCTCTATTATTTAAATACTTTATAGATTACTAGTATCTCTTTATTATAAATTAGGTAGTTAAGCTCTACTAGCTTTATTTTCTTAGAGAAGTATTTAACTAAATATTCTTTCTTAGTCTTTAGGTCTTCTTGTATTAGTGCTATTCTGTAGACTAAATTAGATACGTCTGTTTTTACTATTACTAGTAGGTCTAGGTTATATATTCTAATAACTAGGTTTTCTATAAACTTCTTTTTAATCTTCTTAAATACTTTATCGTATTCTTTTATCTATTTAAATAGTGTATCCTTTTTTATAAGCCTTGTTATTAGTTCTATATCTTTAGACTATCCTACTATTAACTTTTTATAAAAGTTAGCTAGGCTATAAAATTATTGTACTTCCTTTAGGTTTTTTAGTATTAGCTATTTGTTAATTAATCTAATTTTTTCTAGATTAATCTTGATTTTTCCTAGTTTAATAATAAATCTAAGGAAGTCTGTTTTCTTTATATAGAATTCGCATTTTCTTATTTTAAAGAATAGTTTACTTTCTACTAATTTTTCTAATACTTTGTATACGTATTACACGTATTCTTCCTCTATTTCTAAGAATATAAGGATATTATCTAGGTATACAAATATAAATATATCTAAGTACTCTCTTAGTACTATATTTATTCTTTCTTAGAAGGCTACTAGTGCGTTTGTTAAGCTAAAGGGCATAACTAGGTATTTATATAGTCTATATTATATTCTAAATACTATTTTCTATTTATTACCTTTTTTAATTCTAATCTAGTAGTAGGCGTTCTAGATATCTAGTTTTATAAAGATTCTTGCTTTCTATAGTCTATTTTGTATTACGTCTATTTATAGTAAGAGGTATTAGTTCTTATTTATAATTACGTTAGTTTTTCTAAAGTCTACGCAAGGTCTTTTATTATTTATTCTTTTCTTATCTATAAATATAAGTCTGTATACTACTAAGGACTTAGATTCTTGTATCTATCTTTTCTTTAGTGCGTTTTTAATAAACGTTTATTTAATTTTAGATTCTTCTTCTATTTTTCTATAAACTAGGCTCTATCCTACGTCTTTATCTTCTTTTAGATCTATTACTAAATCCTATAGTTAATATTTTAGAAGGTAATCTTTAGGTTCTATAAGCTATTTTTCTTATTTTTTATATTCTTCTAGGAATTCTCTTTTGTGTATAGCTATGTTAGCCTTTAATATTTCTTTCTTAGGGTAGCTAATTTTCTCTATTCTCTAATTAATTCTTAGGTTAGTTATTTATAACTATAGTATTCCTAGTATTATATCTTGTTTGTTATTAATTGTTGTTATGTCTATAACTATATTCTTAATTATTATCCTTTCTAGTTCTAGTGTAGAGGGTGTTGTCTTAAACCTTATAGGTTCCTAGAATAGTTTTCCTTTAATTGTGCTTAGTTGTTAAGAGTACTTCTTTATAGTGTAGGTTATTCCTTAGTTTTCTACGAACTTCTTTAATATAAAGTTCTTTATAGCTCTACTATTAATTATTAATTATACTTTCTTTTCTTAATAAGTACCTATCTTTGTAATGTATAGGCCTCTTATACTTTCTAGCCTTTCTTACTTTAGTATTTTTGTAAATTATCTATTTTCTTAGAGCTATAGCCTTGTTTTAAGTTTATATTCTTTATATTTTAGATATTTATTGTACTTACATTTGTACTATAGTCTTCCTTAGATACATTTCCTAGGTAGTTTTAGTCTAAGCTTTATTACTACGTAACTTTCTTCTAGTATTATTTCCTATCCTTAGATGTCTTCTACTAGAATTACTTTTATATAGGCGTAGCCTCTTTTTCTTATAGGCTATACTTTATTATTTACTTTAAGGTTTCTATATATTATATAATTCTTTTCTAGGTATAATATCTATAATACTTTAAAATATACTAGGTGCTTAGGATCTATTATTTTATTATCTTCTTCTTAGTAACTATCTATTTTAGGTTTTATATTTATTAGAATATAGTATACTATTAGTATTTATAGTATATAGGCTTTATTAATCTATTACGTTTTTCTTATAAGGTACTACTATTTCCTTTATATAAGTATCCTTCCTACTATAACTATATATTACTTTATCTATTCTTAAAATAGTGTAAACTTTATTTCTTTAGGATTGCGTTCTTTCTAGTCTTTATACGCTTCCTCTATACTTATAACTAGTAAGTATTTCTAAATAAATTTCTATTCTTTATTTTATTCCTCTATATCTATTATTGTATAGCTATTATAGCTATATATATCTAGCTAGGCGTGCTCTATATCTCTTATACTAACCTATCTTTTACTTTCTTATAGTCTTTTAGAGGAAGCTGTAGTAGTCTCTTTATCTAGTACTAGTCCTTTAGCCTAGATTAATAGGGTCTAGGGCTCTTCTCTTTTTAAGTCTTCTATTAGTAAGTCTATTATATACGCTATTTCTTCTAGCTATACTTTTGTTCTTTCTTTTATTGCTACTACTCTATTCTTTTATAAGAACTATCCTACTCTTTATTTACTAGAAAGATATATATAGTAGTTGTCTTTATAACAAAAGGTCTAATAAAGTATTACGTATTATATTTCTTTACTTCTAGCTACCTTTTCTTAAGGTTTAGCCTGTGCTTGTAGTATTTCTTTCTTTTTCTCTATTATCTTTAACTAAGTTTCCTTATCTTTTTTATAGTTTTTACTTTTACATTCCTTTATATAGTGTCCTAGTTTCTTATATTTATAATATACTATGTTCTTTTTCTTCTTTAATTAGTAGTCTTTCGCGTAGTAGCCTTTCTTACTATAGTTAAAATACGTAAAGTCTTTATTCTTCTTTTTCCTTCTATCTTTGTTTACGTTAAGGATTATAGGATCTCTAGCGTCCTAATTTCTTGTTTAGTTGCTATACTTGTTTTTTTTCTATTCTTAAAGGTTGTTATTAATTTAAATTACCTATTATTTTAGAGCTTCTAGTGTCCTAGGTTTCTCTATATGTATTATTTTGTATTAAATTTTTACGTTTAGTCTTTGTTTAAATTGTAACATAAGGGCTAATTCGTTCTATTCTATATTTTAACTTAGTTATTTAAATTATAATACGTATTCTAGAATACTCTTGCTTTGTGTAAGCCTCTCGAGTTTTTCTTTAGCTTGTTAGGTAATATCTATATCCTTAAATGCTGCTCTTATTTATTTAGTAAAGTATTTATAACTTCTAAAAATAGCTCTAGTTTTATCTTTTTAGGTTATTAGAGAATACGTTGTGTAGTCCGTCTAGTAGAGCTTGTACTATCTTATTGCGTCTTCTTCGAGGTGTAGTCTAATATATATTACCTTCTTTTCTTCTATATTAAAGTATAGTACTTGTATATTTATCTAGAGTTGCGCTAACGCTATAAAAGGTCTTAATTTCTCCCTTGTTCTATTAAACTTTTTAAGAACAAGTATCTTAGGTAGTTTCTTTATTATACTTATTTCTAGTTATTAGGTAATTAGCTCTATCTAGTTCTAGCCTTTAATAATAGCTCTAATTTGTACTTCGTTCTATTTTAAGTAATCTTGTAGTTCCTTGTTCTACGTTTCTAATACTTTAATTACTATCTTTATATTTTCTTTATTATTAATTAGCTTGTTTATGCAATCCTTAATTATTTCCTATATAGTACTATCTAACTTATAACTACTCCTAAGGGCTTTACTTATTAAACTTTCTACTATTATATTAGCTAGACTATGCGCTACTTACGCTTTGCTTCTCGCAATAACTAAATTAGCAAGGTGTTACTAGCTTACTAGGGTTAACTTCCTAATAGCCTAAATAGGTATTAGTAGATTATAAGGTAATAGTAAAAGTTTATATTATAATCTACAATAGGCTATAAACAATAAAAGATATTTTGTAACTATCTCTATATTGTCGCTCGTAGTTAATAATTAAATTACTAATACTATCCTAATAATACGCGTCGCTACTAACTATATACTTATTCTAATCTATTAATCTATTACTACTAAGAACAATAGATCGTAGATTACTTTAATCTATAATCTATTAACGCTAAGAGTCTATAGATTATAGATTACCCTAGGTATCCTAATTATATATAGTTTCCTAATTAAGTTCGTATTCTTTGTATTTGTAAGAACTCGATCCTTTAGTCGTAGGGCTAATTAGTTCTATCTGTATTTCTCTTGTTACTGTCGTAATATCTATCTTAGTTTTCCTTATTACTACTATAACACTATTCTCTTTTCTACGTAGTCTCTTATTTCTCTATACTAGCGCTAAGGTTATTAATCCTATATCTTTATTAATCTTTAGTTCCTTATTACTCTCTATACTATCTTAGTCTTAGTATAATAATCTTCTCCTTGTAGCTTATATTATTCGCAATAGGGTTAAGATATTTCTTTATTATTATTATACTAAATTAGGTCTTTTGTACCTTATATCTTTAAATAATAGTAAATATTGTAATAAGTGTATCCTTACTAATATTTAATATAAATACATTTCTTCTAAGGTTTTACTTATAGAGTGTAAGTATTTAATTTCTATATAGTCTCTTTCTACTAAGTTATATAAGGCGAGCTATTAATAGAGCTTAAGTGTAATTATTATTATAGCTTACTATAGCTAAGGCTAAGTATAAGTTAACTTTTTATAAGCTAGTAAAGCTTTATTCTTATATTAAGCGTCTTTGTAAGATAAAAGCTTATAATAACGCTAAGTTATTTAAATAGTCTTGTACCTTAGAGGCTAAATTAGATTTAAACAATATAGTAGAAGCTACTCTAGCTCCTATTATATTAGGCGCTCCTATTACCTCTCTATCTAGTAGTAGTATTGTTAGTTTTCTTAACTTGCTATAAGGCGTTCTAGAGGGTTTTAACTTTAGAACTCCTCTAGTTTCTTAAGGTAATTAAGGTTATCCTCTAGCTCCTATGTTTTTTCCTATAGTTATCCTTTTTCGTTTATTCCTATCTATTTTACTAAGTAGTAGTTCTTACTATTACAGAACTAATATACTAGGATTTCTTTAACTTCTTATTCTTTTTATTCTCTATACGTATCTACTTTGTACACTAGTAGTTCTATATCTTGTAGTACTTTTTCTAGTAGTACTACGTAGAATATTAGATATATACTTATTTTACTTAGTAGTCTTAATTTAAATATAACTAGTATAACTTCTTTCTCTACTTTATATAGTCTTATCTTAATATAGTTTAGTTTTAAGCTTAATTATTTACTTTTAATATTTCTTTGTAGTAACTATACTTTTTCTCTCTTTTTAAATTAGAGTCCCTTTATATATTTCTTGTTATAATATTTTTTTATATAATCTTATAGAAACTCTACGTTTTATCTTAATTAATTGTATATATCTTTAAGTCTATTAGTAAGGTTTTCTCTTCTTAGAGACTAAGATATTTTAATTCTTATATTCTTTGCGCTATTGTATACTAACTATACTATAGGTAGTAACTATACCTAATTATTTTAGTTATAATTAAGGTAGTATCTTAGGTATTATTCTACTATCTAGTTTATACGTTCTAATTATCTATCTATCTATAGATAGTATACTATTAATATTGTATATTTAATTCCTAATTATACTATTATTATTCCCTATAGTTTTAATATAAATCTTACGTCTCTATCTATAATAATTTTATCTAGTAGTCTATATTAGCTAATTATAGTTCCTAGGATCTAGTATATAGTAACTTCTATCCTACTTTTTTCCTTATATAGTCTAAAGTATAAGTACTTTATAAGTTTATCTACTATTATTAGGATTCTATTATACTTAACTCCTAATATTAAGTCCTTTAACTTAAGTAGTTTTATAATAAAATCTATTGTAATAACTTCTTAAAGTCTTTCTAGTACTTTAATTAGTTATAATATTCTATATAGTGCGTATCTACTATACTTGTTTCTATAGTATTCTATATAGTCTCTTAGTACTTTTATTACTAGTTATCTTACTCTTAAGATATAATAATTTCTTAGTAGTCTATCTAGTATTTTATTAATTCTTTAATATCTATATACTAGTAGTTTGTAAAACTATTATATAAATTCTCTTTATATTTTTCTTAGAATATACGTTCTTCTATAAGCTTGTGCAAAGCCTTTTTATATCTTAAGTTCTTCTAATTCTTTAGAAGCCTTTCTTGTTTCCTTTTAAATTTATTTATCTAGCTTACTACTCTTTCTTTTAAGTGTTGCAGCTATTTTTAGTATATTTAAGACTAAATATCCTTCTTTATTTTTAATTAAAACTATACTAGTAGCGTTTACTTTTTCTTATAAGTCTAGTTTTCTACTAAAAGTATTTATAAATTAGTTATCTTTCCTTTTTGTATATATAACTTTAAAGTTAAATATTAACAAGAACTCCTACTATCTTATATAGTATTATAATAAGTCTTTATTTATTATAAATCTTATAAAGTTCTTATAGTCTATATAGACTTTTATTTAGTACTTTACTCTTTATAAGTATACTCTCTATTATTTAAATACTTTATAGATTACTAGTAACTCTTTATTATAAATTAGGTAGTTAAGCTCTACTAGCTTTATTTTCTTAGAGAAGTATTTAACTAAATATTTTTATTTTATAGTTTAGTCTTCTTGTATTAGTACTATTCTATAGACTAAGTTAGATATATCTATTTTTACTATTACTAGTAGTTCTAGGTTATATATTCTAATAACTAGGTTTTCTATAAAACGTTATTTAATCTAACTAAATACTTTATTATATTCCTAAGTCTATTTAAATAGTATATCCTTCTTTATAAGTTTTATAAGTAGTTCTATTATTTTAGACTATCTTACTATTAGTTTTCTATAAAAGTTTACTAATCTATAGAATTATTATACTTCTTGTAGGTTCTTTAGTATTAGCTATTCTTAGATTGTTTTAATCTTGTTTAGATTAATTTATATTTTTCCTAGTTTAATAATAAATCTAAGGAAGTCTATTTCTTTTATATAGAATTCGCATTTTCTTATTTTTAGAAATATTTTACTTTCTACTAATCTTTCTAGTACTTTGTGTATATACTATATATATTCTTCCTCTATTTCTAAGAATATAAAGATATTATCTAGGTATATAAATATAAATATGTCTAGGTATTCTCTTAGGACTGTATTTATCCTTTCTTAAAATACTACTAGTACATTTATTAATCTAAAGGGTATAACTATATATTTAAATAGTCTATATTATATTCTAAATACTATTTTCTATTTATTACCCTTTTTAATTCTAATCTAATAATATGTATTTTAGATATCTAGTTTAGTAAAGATTTAGGCTTTCTATAGCCTATCTTGTATTTTATTTATACGTAGTAAGGGGTATTAGTTCTTGTCTATTATTGCGTTAGTTTTTCTAAAATCTACGTAAGGTCTTTTTTTATCTATCCTTTTTTTGTCTATAAATATAAGTCTATAAGCTACTAAGGATTTAGATTCTTATATCTATCCTTTTTTTATTATATTTTATATAAATATACGTTTAATCTTTAATTCTTCTTTAGTTTTTTAATAAACTAGACTCTATACTATATTCTTCCCTTCTTCTAGGTCTATTACTAAATTTTATAGTTAATAGTCTAGAAGGTAGTCGTTAGGTTCTATAAGTTGTTTTTCCTATCTCTTATATTCTTCTAGGAATTTTCCTTTATATATAATTATGTTAGCTTTTAATATTTCCTTCTTAGAGTAAGTAATTTTTTTTATTCTCTAATTAATTCTTAGGTTAGTTATTTATAGCTATAGTATTCCTAGTATTATATATTATTTGTTATTAATTGTTGTTATATCTATAACTATATTCTTAATTTCTAATCCTTCTAGTTTTAGTATAGAGGGTGTTATTTTAAACCTTATACGTTCTTAGAATAGTTTTCTTTTAATTATACTTAGTTATTAAGGGTACTTCTTTGTAGTATAAGTTATTCTTTAGTCTTCTATAAACTTCTTAGATATAAAGTTCTTTATAGCTCTACTATTAATTATTATTTATACTCTCTTTCTTTAGTATATACCTATTTTTGTAATATATAGGCCTCTTATACTTTCTAGCTTTTTTTACTTAGGTCTTTCTTTAAATTATCTATTCTTTTAGAGCTATTATCTTATTTTACGTTTATAGTTTTTATATTTTAGGTATTTATTATAAGTATATTTATACTATAGCTTCTCTTAGATATATTCTTTAGATAGTTTAGGGCCTAGTCTAATTACTATGTATTCTTTGTTAAGTATTTTAATTATTTCCTAACCTTAGATATCTTTTCTTGTAATTACGTTTACGTAATCGTGTCTTTTTCCTTGTATAGGCTATACGTAATTACGTACCTTAAGTTCTCTATATATATAGTAATTTATGTTTAGGTATAATATCTATAATATCTTAGTGTATACTAGGTGTTTTAGGTTTATTTTCTCGTTGTCCCCTACTTAGTAACTATCTATTCTAGGTCTTATATTTATTAAGGTATAGTATACTATTAGTACTTGTAGTATATAAGCTTTATTAATCTATCGCGTTTTTCTTATAAGGAACTACTATTCTTTTTATATAGGTATTCTTCTTACTATAACTATATATTATTCTATTTATTATTAGAATATTATAAACTTTTTTACCTTAAGATTATATTCTTTCTAGTCTTTGTACGCTTCCTCTATACTTATAACTAGTAAGTATTTCTAAACGAATTTCTATTCTTTGTTTTATTCCTCTATATCTATTATTATATAGCTATTATAGCTATATACTCTTAACTAGGCGTACTTAGTACCTCTTATATTAGTTTATTTCTTGTCTCCTTGTAATTCTTTAGAGGAGGCTGTTGTAGTCTCTTTATCCTATACTTATCTTTTAGCCTAGATTAATAGTATCTAGAGCTCTTCTCTTTCTAAATCTTCTATTAGTAAGTCTATTATATATACTATTTCTTCTAGCTATACTTTTATTCTTTCTTTTATTACTACTACTTTATTCTTTTATAAGAACTATCTTACTCTCTATTTACTAGAAAGATATATATAGTAGTTATCCTTATAATAAAAGGTCTAATAGAGTATTATATACTATATTTCTTTACTCCTAGCTACTTTCTCCTAAGGTTTAGTCTACGTCTTAGGTACTTCTTTTTTATTCTTAGTCGTTTTTAACTATATTTCTTTTTTTAGGTCTTTACTTCTATAGTCTTTTATAAAGTATCCTAGTTTTCTATATTTATAATATATTGTATTCTTTTTCTATTTTAACTAGTAATCTTTTACGTAGTAGCCTTTTCTACTATATCTAAAACACGTAAAGTCTTTATTCTTTTTAAATTTCTTATCCTTATTAGTGTTAAAGATTATAGGGTCTCTAGCGTCTTAATTTCTAGGTTATCTTCTATATTTGTTTTTCTTCTATTCTTAAAAGTTATTATCTATCTATATTACTTATTATTTTAGAGCTTCTAGTATTCTTAGTTTTTTTATATAAATTATCTTGTATTAGATTTTTAAGTTTAATCCTTGTTTAAATTGTAATATTAGTAATACTTCGTTCTATTCTATATTTTATAATAGTTATTTAAACTATAATATATATTTAGAAATACTTTTATATTGTATAAGCCTTTTAAGCTTCTCTTTAGCTTATTAGGTAATATCTATATTACTAAATACTACTTTTATTTGTTTAGTAAAGTATTTATAACTTCTAAAGATAGCTCTAGTTTTATCCTTTTATATTACTAGTGCGTATATTATATAATCTATCTAGTAGGATTTAAACTATCTTATTATATCTTCTTTAAGGTGTATTCTAATATATATTACCTTTTTATCTTCTTTATTAAAGTATAGTACTTATATATTAATCTATAGTTATACTACTACTATAAAAGGTCTTAATTTTTCCCTTATTCTATTAAATTTCTTAAGTATAGGTATCTTAGGTAGCTTCTTTATTACACTTATTTCTAGTCTCTAGGTAATTTATTCTATCTAGTTTTATCCTTTTATAATAGCCTTAATTTAAATTTTGTTTTACTTAATATAATCTTGTAGTTCTTTGTTCTATATTTCTAGGGTATTAATTATTAGTTGTATATCTTCTTTCTTAGTAATTAGGTTGTTTAGGTATGTCTTAACTACTACCTAGTTAGTTTTATCTAACTTGTAACTACTTAGAAGTACTTTGCCTCCCTTCTTAGTTAAACTTTCTACTATTATATTAGCTAGACTATACGCTACTTACGCTTTACTTCTCCTAATATCTAAATTAGTAAGGTGTAACTACTACCTACGTCGACTACTAGCAGCTATTAGAGTATTAGTAGATTAAGAGTTAATAGTAAAGCTTGTATAGATAATCTATAATAACTAGTATTAATAGAAGATATTTTGCAATTATCTTGTATTAGCGTTCTATAGTTAAAGGATTAAATTACTAATACTATCTTAATAATACGTATTACTACTAACTATATAGTAATAATATCTTAGTAGCTTTATTGCTTTGTATTTACTAAGGTCGCGAATTTATAAATTTGTTACATAATAGCTTTATAGCTTTGTATTTACTAAGATTATAAATTTACGAATTTATTACGTATCTATATTGTAGTTAGCTTCCTAGTTAAACTTATTATCCTATAAGTTATTACCTTACTCGTCCTATACTTTATTAGTAGCTAAGCGTAGACTAATTAGTTCTATCTTAGTTTCCCTTATTACTACTATAACACCTAGTATATATACTATATACATTTAATTAAAGCTAATAAGCTATTAATCTCTCTTTTAGCGTAATTAGTTAGTATACTATTTTCCTTATAATTAATTAGCTTACTTTAGCTAGTATAGTAATCTAATTAGTTTAGTATATAAGTATAATAATTACTAAGCTTCTACTTTACTATAACTAAATTAATTATAGCTTTAACTTTTATAAACAAAAGAATTAAAGAAAAGATCTTATATATAAAAATATAGATTACGTTTAGAAAACTAATATAATAAAGGAACTAGTACTTTAATAGAATAAGTACTAAGGATCTAGCTTACTACTATCTTAAGAAACTTAGCTAAGACTATTATAGCGTAGATATATAAAAAGAGCATAAGGCTAGAGATAAAAAAAAGATTAAGATTAATTAATATACTTAATTCTTACTTAAGTTTATATCTATTAATTTGTAACCCTAAAATCTAATAAAAATCTAGTATTAAGTAAGCTCTAAGAGTAAGCTTAATAAGTTTACTAGAGTTAATTTATAATAAGAGTTTATTAAATACTTAAGACTTTTGTAAACTCTAGTACAAGTTAAGAGTAGAGCTAATATACTAAAGATTATAATATTATATAGTTATAATCTAAAGCGAGGCTAGTATACTATATAGGCGTATAAAAGGCTTAATACTTATAAAGAGAGTAAAGTAAGTATTATTCTTCTTTAGATACTAGTAGTACTATTAAATACTATCTATTATCCCTTTACTATCTCCTATAGCCTATAGTAAGTACTATTATCTTCTAGCTACCTCTTAATATAATAATACTTCTTTACTAATAGTCTAGAGATAATAATAATATACTCTTTACAATAGGCTATAATAATAGAAGAAAATATATAGTTAATAGTTAAACAAGACCTTATATAGAGTATAAGCAGCGCGTAGCTAGGTTATACACTAAGTACGCTAGTAATAATTAAAGAACGTATTCGCAAAGTAACTACTAGACGCAATAAATTAGCTTAACTACGTATACTCTACGCCCTAGAAGACAAGATTATACGTCTAGAATAAGAACAAACTACTCTTTGCGCTACAACTCCTAAGAATAACTCTAAGGTTACTATTATTACCTCTTAAAAGCGCAACGTAGACTCTCTAGTTAATAATACGCGCGTAAAGTATATACTTTACTCTAAAGAGCCTATAGTATATAAAAGTAAATCTCTAAAGAAATACTAAGAGTACTATTACTTGTATAAAATAGTATTTTACCTTATACCCTAGGACTTTAGGGTAGAAAAAGACAAAGTCCTTTAAGCTATACAATACCTTAAGGAAGACCTACGTAAATAATAGTATACGTATATTAAGCGTAATCTAAACGTAAATAAACTTCTTACCTAAGAGTACTTTAAAAAGTACTTACTAAACCTACTCTCTAACCCTATTAACTATAGCCTAGAGGTAGTAATAGCGCACGCTATAGCTACTTAATATAAGGAATAAAGTATAAGATCTTTTACTAGATATCTAGATATCTTTAAAGACTAGCTTCTTTAGTATATAAAAGAATAAAGGATTTAGTACTTCTTTTTAAAACTATAGCCTAAACTATAAAGAGTAATTACTAACTATTATTAGGTTTTAGTAACAAGAGAAAACCTTATTACTTTAAGCTTAACGCTTAAGCGTAACTTATATAATATAATAAAATTATAAAAGCTCTATATAAATAGTATAAGTAAAGAAAACTTAAAAAAAGCCTAAATAAAAGGAGATATAAAGAACTCCTAAAACAAGTTAGTAGATAAGTCTACTATTAAATACTTTAAGTACTATAAAAAAAGATACTATACTAGTAAGTACTATAGTAGCAACTCTAACTATATTCTAGTCTATATAAACTAAATAGGAAAAGGCCTAGCCTTATTATTAGCTCTAAGATAGTAAAGTATAAAGTAATTAATATCTTATTAGGTATATAGTATATATATAGTATAGCTTTAGGCTTAGAGCTAGAAATAAAGCTTTAGGTTATTCTAGACTCTTAAGTAGATATTAGTCTTATTAGTTAGTAGACTATAGTAAAAATAAGACTAAAACTAATCTAAGACGCTAAGCTCCTTAGACTAGGCTAGATAAGAGTATAAAAGTAAAACACCTATACTACTTATAAGCTTTAGGTACGCCTTACTAATAATAATAAAGTAATACGTAGGTCTAAGATTATAGTATATAGAGTAAATAAAAAGAAAGTAGTACTTTTTCTTAGAAATCCTTTTCTTAAACAAGAAGGGATATAACTTAACTATAGATTGTAAATATAGTATTAGAGATATACCTCTATTACCTAAGTATAGTTATATATAACTAAAGAATTTATAAAGGACTTAAGAGAAACGTAAGTAAAACTATACTTACTAAGAGTACTTAAGACTAATATAATTAACTTAGAATATAATATACATATCTGCGCTATACTTATAGCGTAAGAGTTACGTATTCTAGATACTTTATTAGAATACTATAACGTATTTAATAACATTACTATATAGATACTACTTTACCTAAAGAACTCTAATTATATAATCCTATTAATAGAGAGAAAGAAACTTCTCTATAAGCTACTCTATAATCTCTCTATATATAAGCTTAAAGTACTCTATATATATATAGAAGATATACTTTATAAAAGCTAGATATATTATAGTAATAGTCTAGTAAGAGTACTTATCCTTTTTATTCTAAAGAAGGATAAAGCTTTACGCCTCTATATTAACTACTATAGCCTAAACTTAGTTATAGTAAAAGATTAGTACTTACTCTTACTAATTAGAGAGACGCTAGACTACTTATTAGGCGTATAATACTATACTACCTTAGATCTTAAAGATACCTACTATAGGATTAGAATTAAATTAGGAGATAAGTAGAAAACTACTTTCTATACTCGCTATAAGTATTTTAAATACCTAGTAATACCTTTTAAGCTAACTAACGCCCCTACTAGTTTTTAAGCGTATATTAACAAGGCGCTTAGTAGACTCCTAGATTATATCTATATAGTATACCTTAATAATATACTTATATATACCTATAGTAATAACGTTACGCTATACTAGCGCGCTATCTACTCTATACTAGTAGTACTAAGAGAGGTAGAACTCTTTATAATCCTAAAGAAATATACCTTTATATCTAATAAAGTATATTTTCTAGGCTTTATTATTATAAGGTATAGTATACGCGCTAAACCTAAGCGTATTAAGACTATTACGTAATAGCTAGAGCCTATAAGTATTAAGAAACTATAGTTATTTCTAGGTTTTATAAACTTTTACTAAAGATTTATTAAGAGATATACTTATAAAATAGCCTCCTTTATAGACTTATTAAAAGGAAAGTAAAAATTTTATTAGCTTAGTATAGTATAAAACGCTTTTAAATAACTTAAAGTGTACTTTATAAGTATACTTATCTTATACTACTATAACCTAGTACTACCTATTTACTTAGAGATAGATACGTTAACCTTTATAATCTCTAAGATCTTGTCCTAACTCTACCTAGATAGAAAATAGTATCTAGTTACCTTTACCTCTAGAAAACTACAAGAAGTAGAATTAAACTATAAAATATACAATACTAAACTTCTTACTATTATTTATAGTTTTAAATAGTAGAGATACTACTTTAAAAGTACGTAGTATATAATTTAAGTACTTATAGATTATAATAACTTACACTTAATTTATACTATATATAAGCTAAACCTACGCTAAGTATACTAGGCTATATACTTAGGAGCTTTTAATTTTAAAGTAAAATACTAAGCTAGTAGGCTAAATCCTATAGATAGCCTCTTAAAGAGATACAACTATAAGTAAGAGAACCTATTACTAGTATACTTATTACTTACTTTCTAGGAGAAATTATAACTAGTAAGCTTAGTAGCTAGGGTAGAGATAACTAGTAGAGTAAAAAGATTTATAACTAAGCTAAGCTTAGAAAGTATATATAAGACGTATAGTACTAGAAACTATAGTACTAAAAAGACTCTTACTACTAGCGCTATAGAATATATACTATATATACTACGCTTAATAGCTAAAGAGTTAGTTAGTAGTAAACTTATATTAGTAAAGTCTAAAGCCTTTCTAATAACTTTATATAGACTATAGTAAAGAGATACTTTTATATAAGTATAAGTAGAGAGTTTAAAAAAAGTTAAAAGTACTTAATATAGTAGTAGAGTATAAGTATAGCGCTTAGATAATAAAGAAGTCCTAAGATATAAAAGTAGAGTGTATGTTCTAGAGAAACCTACTATTAGGTAAGAAATTCTACTCTAGTATTATAACTTATATATAGCTAGCTACTTTAGCGTATATAGAACGCTTAAGCTAATTATAAGATACTATTACTAGCTATTAATAGAGTAAGACGTTTAGGAATATATAAAG
>JALNQF010000577.1:0-21527 GCA_028456385.1 Ophiosphaerella korrae | reverse complement strand
CCACTGTATATAAGTAGCCCAGCTCAGATAGCTCTTCAATCAATGATCATCTCCCACTCATTCCTGAGCTCGCATCTCGCAACAGAAGCGTACAAAGACTAGAAAGAACGTAATCCTAAAGAAATAAAGTTTATACTATTTTAAGAATAGATAAAGTAATATATAGTTATAGTAGGAAGAATACCTATATAAAAAGAGTAGTAATACCTTGTAAGAAGAACGCGATAGATTAATAAAGCCTATACACTAAGAGTACTAGTAGTATACTATATCCTAATAATAGACGTACCTAGCAAAGATAAGTACTAGGAAGGGGATAACAAGATAATAGATCTAAAGTATCTAGTATACTTTAAAGTATTATAGACATTATACTTAGATAAGAATTGTATTATATATAGGAACCCTAAAGCAAACAATAGTATATAGCCTACAAGAAGAAAAGGCTATAACTATACAAGAGTAATTCTAGTAGAAGACATCTAAGGATAGAAGATAATCCTAGAAGATAGATACGTAGTAGTAAGACCTAGCCTAAAACTATTAAAGAAATACGTCTAAGGAAGACTATAGTACAAATATATATACAACAAATATCTAAAATATAAAGAATACAAACTTAAGGTAGGCCTATAGCCTTAAAAGGATAGATAGTTTACAAAAGAGCCTAAATAGGAAAGGTTAGAAAGTATAAGAGGCCTACATATTACAAAAATAGGTATATACTAAGGAAGGAAAGTATAATTAATAATTAATAGTAGAGCTACAAGGAACTTTATATTAAAGAAGTTTATAGAAACACAGAGAATAAAGTATATAATAAAGAAATACCTTTAACAACTAAGTACAATTAAAGGAAAACTATTCTAGGAACCTATTAGGTTCGAGACAGTTCCCTCTACGCTTAAATTAGAAGGGATAATAATTAAAAATATAGTTATAGATATAACAACAATTAATAACGAACAAGATATAATATTAGGTATACTATAGTTATAGATAACTAACCTACATATTAATTAGAGAACTAGAGAAATTAGTTACAACAAAACAGATATATTAAAAGCTAACATAGGCACTAGTAAAAGAGAATTCCCTAAAGAATATAAGAAATAGGAAAAATAGCTTATAGAGCTAGAAGATTACCTTCTAGAACATTAACTATAGGACTTGGCGATAGAAATAGAAGAAGGAAAAGACGTAAGATAGAGCCTAGTCTATAGGAAAATAGAAGAAGAGTTAAAGATTAAACGAGTATTTATTTAAAACGCAATAAAAAAGAGATAGATAAGAGAATCTAAATCCTTAGTAGCTTATAGACTTATCTTTATAGACAAGAAAGGAATAAGTAATAAAAGACCTTACGTAGACTTTAGAAAAACTAACGTAGTTACAAGTAAGAACTAATACCTACTACTACAAATAGATAGAATACAAGATAGACTATAAAAAGCAAAGATCTTTACAAAGCTAGATATCTAAAACGCCTACTATTAGATTAGAATTAAAGAAGGCGATAAATAGAAAATAGCGTTTAGAATACAGTATAGACTATATAAATACCTAGTCATGCTATTTAGCTTAATAAATGCACTAGCAGTATTCTAAGAAAGGATTAATATAGTACTAAGAGAGTACTTAGATATATTTACATTTATATACTTAGACGACATCCTTATATTCTTAGAAATAGAGGAAGAACACGTACAACATATACACAAAGTACTAGAGAAACTAGTAGAAGCTAAAATGTTTTTTAAAATAAGGAAGTGTAAATTCTACACGAAGGAAATAGAT
This sequence comes from Ophiosphaerella korrae, assembly GCA_028456385.1. NCBI lineage: Eukaryota > Fungi > Ascomycota > Dothideomycetes > Pleosporales > Phaeosphaeriaceae > Ophiosphaerella > Ophiosphaerella korrae. The sequence goes on along the minus strand of JALNQF010000577.1, from coordinate 19,730 downwards.
TTCCTAGGGTTTATTATAGAACTAGGAAAAATAAAGATTAATCTAGCTAAGATTAAGTTAATTAACGAATAGCTAAAACCGAAAAACCTAAAGGAGGTACAACAATTTTATAGGCTAGCTAACTTTTATAGGAAGTTAATAGTAAGATAGTCTAAAGATATAGAACTAATAACAAGACTTATAAAAAAAGACACGCTGTTCGAATAGACAAAGGAATGCGACAAAGTATTTAATAAGATTAAAAGAAAGTTTATAGAAAACCTAGTTATTAGAATATACAACCTAGACCTACTAGTAATAGTAAAAACAGACGCATCTAATTTAGTCTATAGAATAGCACTAATACAAGAAGACCTAGAGACTAAAAAAGAACACTTAGTTAAATACTTCTCTAAGAAAATAAAGATAGTAAAACTTAACTACCTAATCTATAATAAAGAGATACTACTAATCTACAAAGTATTTAAATAATAGAGAGTATATTTGCAAGGAGTAAAATATTAGACAAAGGTCTATATAGACTATAAGAATCTTATAGGATTTATAATAAATAAAGAATTGTTACAACACTATACAAGATAGTAGGAATACTTATTAACGTTTAATATAGAAATTATACATATAAAAGGGAAAGATAATTAGTTTATAGACGCCCTTAGTAGAAGACTAGACTTACAAGAAGAAGTAAGCGCTACTAGCACAGTTCTAGTTAAGAATAAAGAAGGATACTTAGTCCTAAATATATATAAAATAGCTACAACACTTAAAAAGAAGAGTAGCAAGCTAGACGAATAGATTCGGAAAACAACGCAAAAAGTATCTAAAGAAATAAAGAAACTTAAAATCTAAGAAAGATTAGTATAAGCCTACAGAAGAATATATATTCTAAAAAAGATCTAGAGAGAATTTATATAATAATTTTACAAACTACTAGTATATAGCTACTAAGGCATTAACAAAATACTAGATAGGTTACTACAAGACTACTATATCCTAAAAGTAAGATAGATAGTAATAGAAGTACTACGAGACTATATAGAATACTAGAGAAATAAGTATAGTAGACACGCACTATACAGAATACTATAACTAGTAGAGACACTAGAATAGCTATAGGGAGTTATTATAATAGACTTTATTACGAAACTACCTAAGTCTAAGGACCTAATATTAGGAGTTAAATATAATAGAATCTTAATAATAGTAGATAAGCTTACAAAGTACATATACTTTAGACTATATAAAAAAAAAAGTAGGATAGAGGTTACTACATACTAGGTTCTAGGAACTGTAATTAGTTAACATAGACTACTAGATAAGATTGTTATAGATAGAGACGTACAATTTACATCTAAACTATAGAGAACAATAATAGCGCAATTAGGAATTAAACATATAATATCTACAGCATATTATCTATAGATAGATAGATAATTAGAACGAATAAACTAGATAGTAGAACAATACCTAAGATGCTACCTTAACTACAACTAAAACAACTAGGTATAACTATTACCTATAGTATAGTTAGCATACAACAGCGCAAAGAATATAGTAACAAGAGTATTACCCTTCTTTGCAAATTATAGATTTAAACCTAGCGCGTATAGAATACTAAGAACAGAAGTATCTTAGTCCCTAAGAAGAGAAAGTTTTACTAATAGACTTAGAGACATACACAATTAACTAAGATAGGACGTAGAATTCCTACAGGATTAAATAGCAAAATACTACGACAAGAAGCATAAATAGGGACCTTAGTTTAGAGAGAGAGAAAAAGTATAGTTAGTACGCAAGAATATTAAGAGCAAACAACCTAGTTTAAAATTAGACTACGTTAAGATAGGACTATACAAGATTAAAAAAGAAGTTATACTAGTTATATTTAAACTAAAACTACTAAACAAGATAAGGATACACCTAACCTTCTATATAGCGCTACTTAAGACAGCACTATAGAACGCAGAACTACTAGTATACAAAGTAGATACGTATAGAGAATAAGAGGAATAGGAAGTTAAGGAAATCCTAGTATACTAGTTCCGCAATAGCAGGAACTACTACCTAGTAGAATAGATAGGAATAGACAAGAAAGGACAACTATAGGAGAAAACATAAGAACTAGAAGACAATCTTAGTTGTCCTAAGAAACTAGAGGAGTTCTAAAATCAAAATCCTCCTAAACGCCTCGCGGTAAACTAAGAAAACTAATATTACTACTACTAGATAGAGAGGCGATAGGAACATCTAATATAATAGGAGCAGCCTTAACTATAGCCTTAAAGTTAAGCTTAGACTCTATAAGGGTAGCCTACGTAATAGACTTCTTATTATTTAAGGCCTTCGTCTTACAAAGATAAACAAGACAAGCGTAATTTTCTACCTATATACTTAGAATCTAATTACGTTCTTTTTCGGCCTTAGCGATCTATCTAGATAGTTTATCTTAAGTATAGTTAATAGCTCTCTCTGTCGCAAATAAGTATAGACGCGCGAATAAGTATTATTAACCTATATTCTACAAGAGAGACACCTAAGAAGTTACAAGACGTATAAGCATTAGCACGTATACACGCCTTATAAGCCTTACTATACTTTAAAGAAATACATTCTAGAAGAGGGTTTATAGACTTATAATAAGAGTAAGGAAATATAGTAACACTATAACGTAATACACGATTTACTAATTAAAGGCGACAAAGAGTAGACTTAGTAAGTATAAGAGAAGATAAGGAACTCTATATTAATAAGGAAACTAGACTAATAATACTAGCTCTAGGGTAGAGAAACCTAAACCTACCTAGAAGAGGAGATAGTGTTATAGACGTAACAAGAGAAATCGAGATAGAGCTAATTACTCTTAACTTAGGTACTAACAAAGTATAGGACGAGCGGAGTAACAACCTCAATTAGGAGACAACCTACAACTAGGACACGTAGCACTAATCTATAATTACGTGTAGATAGATTAGTAATAATCTATAATAACGTATATATAGATTAGGGTAATCTATAGTTACGTATAGATAGATTAGTAGTAATCTATAATATAACACAAATAGATTACTATAAGTATATAGCTAATAGAATACGTATTATTAGGATAACATTAGTAATTTAATCCTTTAACTACGGAACGCTAATACAAGACAGTTGCAAAACATCTTCTATTGTTTATAGTTATTATAGATCTTAACGTAAACTTCTATTATTATCTCCTAATCTACTAACCCCTAGATAGGTACCTATAGTCGACGATAGGAGGCCCGTTACAGCTATAGGTAGTAGCTATACCTAATTGTTCTAGTTGTAGTTAAGGTAGTATCTTAAGTACTATTCTACTATCTAATTTATTCGTTCTAATTATCTATCTATTTATAAGTAATATACTATAGACATTATGTATTATATTCCTAATTGCGCTGTTATTGTTCCCTATAGTTTTAATATAAATTGTATATCTCTATCTATAATAATCTTATCTAGTAGTCTATATTAACTAATTATAGTTCCTAGAACCTAGTGTATAGTAACCTTTGTCCTACTTTTTTCCTTGTATAGTCTAAAGTATGTATACTTTATAAGTTTATCTACTATTATTAAGATTTTGTTGTATTTAACTCCTAATATTAGATCTTTAGACTTAGGTAACTTTGTAATAAAGTCTATTGTAATAACTCCTTATAGTTATTCTAGTACTTCTACTAGTTGTAGTATTCTATATAGTACGTATCTATTATATTTATTTCTTTAGTATTCTATATAGTTTTGTAGTACCTCTATTACTAATTATCTTGCTTTTAGAATATAGTAGTCTTATAGTAGTCTATCTAATATTTTATTAATACCTTAGTAACTATATACTAGTAATTTATAGAATTGTTGTATAAATTCCCTTTAAATTTTTCCTAGAATATATGTTCTTCTATATACTTGTACAAATCTATCTTAGATTTTAAGTTTCTCTATTTCTTTAGATACTTTTTGCGTTATTTTCTAAATCTATTTATTTAGTTTGCTGCTTGTCCTCTTAAGTGTTACAGCTATCTTAGGTATATTTAGGACTAAATATCCTTCTTTGTTCTTAACTAGAACTATACTAGTAGCGCTTACTTCTTCTTGTAAGTCTAGTCTTCTACTTAGAGCGTCTATAAATTAGTTGTCTTTCCCTTTTATATATATTATTTCTATATTAAATATTAATAGAAACTCTTACTATCTTGTATAGCGTTATAATAGCTCTTTATTTATTATAAATCCTATAAGATTCTTGTAGTCTATGTAAACCTTTATCTAGTGCTTTACTCTTTGTAGGTATACTCTCTATTATTTAAATACTTTGTAGATTGCTAGTATCTCTTTATTATAGATTAGGTAATTAAGTTCTACTATTTTTATCTTCTTAGAGAAGTATTTAACTAAGTATTCTTTTTTAGTCTCTATATCTTTTTGTATTAGTGCTATTCTATAGACTAAGTTTAATGCGTTTATTTTTACTATTACTAGTAGTTCTAGGTTATATATTCTAATAACTAGGTTTTCTATAAACTTCTTTTTTACTCTCTTAAATGCCTCGTCGCATTCTTTTATCTATTTAAATAGCGTATCTTTTTTTATAAGTCTTGTAATTAGCTCTATATTTTTAAAGTATCTTACTATTAACTTTCTATAGAAGTTAGCTAGCCTATAAAATTATTATACCTCTTTTAGGTTCTTTAGTGTTAGCTATTTATTAATTAAGTTAATCTTTTCTAGGTTAATCTTAATTTTTCCTAGTTTAATAATAAATCTAAGGAAGTCTGTTTCCTTTATATAGAACTCGCATTTTCTTATCTTAAGAAATATTTTAGCTTCTACTAGTTTCTTTAGCACTTTATATATATATTATACGTGTTCTTCCTTTATTTCTAAGAATATAAGGATATTGTCTAAGTACGCGAATGTAAATATGTCTAAGTATTCTCTTAGTACTATATTAATTCTCTCCTAGAATACTGCTAGTGCGTTTGTTAAACTAAATAGTATAACTAAGTATTTATATAGTCTGTATTATATTCTAAACGCTATTTTCTACTTATCTCCTTTCTTAATTCTAATCTAGTAGTATACGTTTTATATATCTAGTTTTGTAAAGATCTTTACTCTTTATAGCCTATCTTGTATTTTATCTATTTATAGTAGTAGGTATTAGTTCTTGTTTATAATTGCGTTAGTTTTTCTAAAATCTACGTAGGGTCTTTTATTACTTATCCCTTTTTTATCTATAAATATTAATCTATATACTACTAAGGATTTAGATTCTCTTATCTATCCTTTCTTTATTGTATTTTGTATAAATAATTGTTTAATCTTAGATTCTTCTTCTATTTTTTAGTAGACTAAGCTCTATTCTACGTTCTTTTCTTCTTTTAGTTTTATTACTAAGTCCTATAGTTAGTATTTTAGAAAGTAATCTTCTAGTTCTATAAGCTGCTTTTCCTATTTCTTATATTCTTTTAGGAATTTTCCTTTACAAGTGCTTATGTTAGCCTTTAGTATATCTATTTTATTATAGCTAATTTTTCCTATTCTCTAATTAATATATAGGTTAGTTATCTATAACTATAGTATACCTAATATTATGTCTTGTTTATTATTAATTGTTGTTATATCTATAACTATGTTCTAGATTTCTAGTCCTTCTAACCTTAGTATTAAAGGTACTATCTTAAACTATATTAGTTCCTAAAATAGTTTTCTTTTAATCGTACTTAGTTATTAAGAGTATTTCTTTATTATATACTTTATTCCTTGTGTTTCTATAAACTTCTTTAATATAAAGTTTCTTATAGCTCTACTATTAATTATTAATTATACTTTCTTTCTTTAGTATATACTTATTTTTGTAATATATAGGCCTCCTATACCTTCTAGCCTTTCTTACTTTAGTAATTTATTAAATTATCTATCTTTCTAGGGCTATAGCCCTATTTTAAGTTTGTATTCTTCGTGTTTTAGATATTTATTATTTGTATATTTGTACTATAGTCCTCCTTAGACGCATTTTTTAGTTAGCTTAGGTCTAGGCTTTACTACTAGGTATCTATCTTCTAGGATTATTTCCTATCTTTAGATATTTTCTACTATAATTACTCTTATATAATTATAGCCTTTTCTTCTTATAGGCTATATATTGTTATTTGCTTTAGGGTTCCTATATATAATACAATCTTTATCTAGGTATAATATCTATAATGCTTCGAAATATACTAGATGTTTTAGGTCCGTTATCTTATTATCTCTTTCCTAGTACTTATCTTTACTAGGTATATCTATTGTTAAGATATAGTATATTACTAGTACTCTTAGTATATAGGCTTTGTTAATCTATCGTGTCTTTTTTGTAAGGTATTACTACTCCCTTTATATAGGTATTCTTCTTACTATAACTATATACTATTTTATCTATTCTTAAAATAGTATAAACTTTATTTCTTTAAGATTACGTTCTTTCTAGTCTTTATACGCTTCCTCTATACTTATAACTATTAAGTATATCTAAACGAACTTCTATTCTTTGTTTTGTTCCTCTATATCTATTGTAGTATAGCTATTATAACTATATATTATTAGCTAGGTATACTTTATATCTCTTATACTAACTTATCTCTTACTTCCTTGTAGTCCTTTAGAGGGAGCTATAGTAGTCTCTTTATCTAGTACTAGTCTATTAGCCTAGATTAATAGTACTAAGAGCTCTTCTCTTTCTAAGTCTTCTATTAGTAGGTCTATTACTTAGGCTATATCTTTTAGCTAAGCTTTTATTCTATCTTCTTTTGTTATAGCTACTTTATATCTACGCTTCTATAAGAACTATACTACTCCCTATTTACTAGAAAGATATATATAGTAGTTATCGTTATAACAAAAGGTCTAATAAAGTATTATATATTATACTTCTTTACTCTTAGCTACCTTCTCCTAAGGTTTAGCCTATACTTGTAGTGCTTCCTTCTTTTTTTTAGTTATTTTTAACTAAGTTTCTTTCTTTAGGTCTTTACTCTTGTAGTCCTTTACAAAGTATCCTAGTTTCCTGTATTTATAGTATACTATATCTTTCTTTAACTTAGATCTATAATTTTTTATATAGTAGCCTAGTTTACTATAGTTAAAGTACGTAAAGTCTTTGTTCTTTTTCTTTCTTCTATCTTTGTTAGCGTTAAGGACTATAGGGTCTCTCTTATTATAGTTCTAGGTGTAACCTCTATATTTATTCTTCTTCTATTCTTAAAGATTATTGTTAATTTGTATTACCTATTACTTTAGAGCTTCTAGTGTTTATAGTTTCTCTATATATATTATCTTGTATTAGATTTTAGAGTTAAGTCCTTGTTTAAATTGTAATATTAAGGTTAACTTGTTCTATTCCGTATTTTATAATAGTTGTTTAAACTATAATACGTACTTTAGAACACTCTAATTCTATATAAGCTTCTCTAGTTACTCTTTAGCTTATTAGGTAACATCTATGTCTCTAAATACTACTCTTATTCGTTTAGTAAAGTATTTATAACTTCTAAAGATAGCTCTAGTTTTATCTTTTTATATTATTAGAGAGTGTGTCGTATAATCTATCTAGTAAGGCTTGTACTATCTTATTACGTCTTCTTTAAGGTGTAGTCTAATATATATTACTTTCTTTTCTTCTATATCAAAGTGTAGTACTTATACATCTATCTAGAGTTGTACTAATATAATAAAAGGTCTTAGCTTTTCCCTTATTCTATTAAACTTCTTAAGTATAAGTATCTTTAGTAGTTTCTTTATCGCGCTTATCTCTAGGCGTTGCGTAATTAGTTCTATCTAGTTCTATCCTTTAATAATAGCTTTAATTTGTACTTTGTTCTATTTTATATAATCTTGTAGTTCTTTATTCTATATTTCTAAGGCGTTAATTACTATCTTTATATCTTCTTTTTTAGAGATTAGGTTGTTTATATAGTTCTTAACGTCTCTCTATACTATATTGTCTAACTTATAACTACTTAGAGGTACTTTACTTCCTTTTTTAGTTAAACTTTCTACTATTATGTTAGCTAGACCGCGCGCTACTTACGCTTTGCTTCTCGTAATAACTAAATTAGCAAGGTATAATAGGCCTCCTATCGTTAACTACAAGTACCTATCTTAAAGGGGGCTAGTAGATTATAAAGTAATAGTAAAAGCTTAAGGGTAATCTATAATAACTATAAACAATAGAAGATGTTTTGTAACTGTCTTATATTAGCGTTCTATAGTTAAAGGATTAAATTACTAATACTATCCTAATAATATATATCTTACTAACTATATACTTGTCGTAATCTATAATCTATAGTTACTAAGATAAATAGATTATAGATTATCCTAATCTATAATCTATAGCTACTAAGAGTCTATAGATTATAGATTAGCCTAGGTGTCCTAGTTATGTGTAGTCTCCTAATTAAGATTATTACCCCGCTCGTCCTATGCTTCGTCAGCACCTAAGTTAGGACTAATTAGTTCTATCCCGATTTCTTCTATTATACCTATAACACTTTATATAGCTATTATAAAAAAGCCTTTTTATTAAACTACTATAACTTACTTTAAATTAGATAAGAAGACCTAGATAAATTCTTTTAAAGAAAAGATAATACTTAAGTCCTTTAAAGTAATAAGTATATTACCTATTAACTTTAGCGTTATACTAGATAGGTTTACTAAAACTACTCTAGATAAGTAGAAGTTACAAGAGAGCTATATATTAATACTTAGTAAATCTAACTAGTAGAAAATAAATTACTTTATACAATCTATAGTTAAAGATAAAGATAGTAAGAATATATAAAAGCTTAGTTAATCGCTCTACTCTATCTTAGTTAAGATCTAGCTACTCTAATATATAAATAAAGAGCTTAAAGAGGCGCTAGCTATTAAGAAGAAGTATAAGAAGTGTAGTAAATATTTTAATCTTTAATAATACTAAGAGTATTATAGTAAAGCTATAATCTAGTTACTAAGTAAGTTTAGAGAGGTACGTACCTATAAAAGAGTAAGAGAGTATAAAGAGAGAGAGTTATAACTCTAAAAAGCTAAGAGATCTAAGCTTAAGATAGCTAAAGAGAAGTATATAGAGAGAAAGAGACTTAAGAAAGTAAAGGAGAAAGAGAAAGCTAATTATATAGCTAAGTAAGCTTGTAAGAAAGAGGCTTAAAACGCTAAAAGAGCTCTCTAACTACTCTAAAAGAGGAAAAAGAAAGCTTTATATACGCCTACCTAAAAGAACAAGTGTAAGAAATAGGTAGTTAATACTACTAGTAGTAAGGAGTCTCTAGTAGCTATATTAGTAGCTCTACTTAAAACTACTTACTCTAGCTATAATATTAGCTTTCTAGTAAAATTTAGATAGTCTAAATTACTTATAAGCTTCTAGTTACTACTCTACTATAAAATCTTGTAATAATAGCTATTGTATATAGCTCTATAGCTTTATCTTTAAGATTATAACTTTAGTATTCTCTACGTATAAAGTAAACACGCGTATTAAGAATATAGATATAGTAGTAAAGCTTACTACTTAGTATACGCTTCTACCTAATATACGTTTTAGCTATATTGTAACTTTTTGCAACCTAACTTTAATATTAATTATCTTAGCTAATATAAGTAATCTTAATATAGTAATTGTAGCTATAGAATTGCTAAAGCTAGGAGAAAAGATTAATCTAGCTAAAATTACTAGGACTTACAGCGTTAGTCGATTAACGCTATTAAGAAGATACTAGGGTAAAATAGGCTTACGCAATACTAAGATACTTGATAAGTATTTACTTAGCTAATAATAAGAGTATAAGCTTATACTATACTATAATAAGCTCTATACAAGAAGGCTACTACCTTTATAAGAGATAATACTAAATTTTGTATTAGAACTAGCTTAAAAACTAGCTAGAAAGAACTAGGTTAATTACTTTCTTATATAGCACACTAACAAGCTTATTACACGCTAGGCTTCTAGACTTAATACTACGCGTAAAAAAGCTAACTTTGTATATAAATATATACTCTACTTTAAACTCTTAAAGTATAAAACTAATAAATACTCTATAGAGCTACGATATATATATAATATAAATAAGAAGGGCTTTTTACTTAGATACTTTACTAAGATAAAACAAGTCTTTTTATACTATCTCTATAACTATAAGAAGATAAGATACTTTCTATAGAGTAGTAATAGAGAGTAGGTAATAACGCTAGTATATATATACGCTAATAGGACTACGTTAACGCTAGCTCTTATATACGCTGCGTCTTCTAGTAATATTTAGGACACCTAGCTTTAAGATTTTAACCTATCTATATATAAAACTTTCTTTATAAGCTTACTAACTAGCTAGATATATAATAGCTTAGGCCTATAGTTACTTAAATAAGTGTTTAACTACAAGACTTATAAGAAAGCTTATTACGCGTATTAGCTACTTATCTTAGATAGCTATAGATCTTATATAATAATAGAGTTTATTAAGTACTATAATACTAATAAGATACTCTTAGCTATATATCTACTTTACTTAACTTATATACTCTAGCTGCTTAACGTTATTATATTTAAGCCTCTATCGTTAGCTTATAGCGCGCAGCTTGCTTAGTATATAGAAGCGTACTAAGGACTTACAAATATAACAAAGAGAGACTTCTATAAGTTATTTTATACTACCTAGAGTACTATATTTAAGTTAGTAGCAATACTAAAGGCCTTTAGCGCTACTAGAATTGCTCTATTTATATTATAGGTGTAACAGAAGAAATTAGGATAGAACTAATTAGTCCTAACTTAGGTGCTAACAAAGTATAGGACGAGCAAGGTAATAATCTTAATTAGGAGACTATACATAACTAGGACACCTAGGCTAATCTATAATCTATAGACTCTTAGTAGCTATAGATTATAGATTAAGATAATCTATAATCTATTTATCTTAGTAACTATAGATTATAGATTACGACGAGTATATAGTTAGTAAAATACGTATTATTAGGATAGTATTAGTAATTTAATCCTTTAACTATAGAACGCTAATACAAGATAGTTGCAAAATATCTTCTATTATTTATAGTTATTATAGATTACTCTTAAGCTTTTACTATTACCTCGTGATCTACTAACCCCCTTTAAGACAGGCACCTATAGTTAATAATAGGAGGCCTATTACACTTTGCTGATTTAGTTATTGCGAGAAGCAAAGCGTAAGTAGCGCGTAGTCTAGCTAACACGATAGTAGAAAGTTTAACTAAAAAAGGAGGTAAAGTACCTCTAAGTAGTTATAAGTTAGATAATATAGTATAGAGAGACGTTAAGAACTATATAAACGACCTAATCTCTAAAAAAGAAGATATAAAGATAGTAATTAACGCCTTAGAAATATAGAACAAGGAACTACAAGATTATATAAAATAGAACAAAGTATAAATTAAAGCTATTATTAAAGGATAGAACTAGATAGAACTAATTACGCAACGCCTAGAGATAAGCGCGATAAAGAAACTACTAAAGATACCTGTACTTAAGAAGTTTAATAGAACGAGGGAAAAGCTAAGACCTTTTATTGTATTAGCACAACTCTAGATAGATATACAAGTACTACACTTTAATATAGAAGAAAAGAAGGTAATATATATTAGACTATACTTTAAAGAAGACGTAATAAGATAGTATAAGCCTTACTAGATAGATTACATAATACACTCTCTAATAATATAAAAAGATAAAACTAGAGCTATCTTTAGAAGTTATAAATACTTTACTAAACAAATAAGAGTAGTATTTAGGGATATAGATATTACTTAACAAGCTAAAAAGCAACTAGAGAAGCTTATATAGAATTAGAGTATTCTAAAGTATGTATTATAGTTTAAATAACTATTATAAAATATAGAATAAAACGAGTTAGCTTTAATATTATAATTTAAACAAAGACTTAACTCTAAAATCTAATACAAGATAATATATATAGAGAAACTATAAATACTAGAAGCCTTAAAGTAATAGGTAATACAAATTAACGATAATCTTTAAGAATAGAAGAAGAACAAATATAGAAGTTATACCTAGAACTATAATAAGGGAGACCCTATAGTCCTTAACGCTAATAAGGATAGAAGAAAGAAAAAGAATAAAGACTTTACGTGCTTTAACTATAGTAAACTAGGCTACTATGTAAAAAATTGTAGATCTAAGTTAAAGAAGGATATAGTATACTACAAATACAGGAAACTAGGACACTTCGTAAAGGACTATAAGAGTAAGGACCTAAAGAAAGAAACTTAGTTAAAAATAACTAAAAAAAAGAAGGAAGTACTATAAGCATAGGCTAAACCTTAGGAGAAGGTAGCTAGGAGTAAAGAAGTACAATATATAATACTCTATTAGACCTTTTGTTATAACAACAACTACTATATATATCTTTCTAGTAAACAAGGAGTAGTATAGTTCCTATAGAAGTGTAGATATAGAGTAGCTATAATAAAGGAAGATAGAATAAAAGCTTAGCTAAAAGATACAGCCTAAGTAATAGACCTACTAATAGAAGACTTAGAAGGGGAAGAGCCCCTAGTACTATTAATCTAGGCTAATAGACTAGCACTAGATAAAGAGACTACTATAGCTCCTTCTAAAGAACTATAAGGAAGTAAGAGATAAGTTAGTATAAGAGATATAAAGTATACCTAGCTAACAATATATAGTTATAATAGCTATACTATAATAGATATAGAGGAACAAAATAAAGAATAGAAGTTTGTTTAGATATACTTAATAGTTATAAGTATAGAGGAAGCGTACAAAGACTAAAAAGAACGCAATCCTAAAAAAATAAAGTTTATACTATTTTAAGAATAGATAAAATAGTATATAGTTATAGTAAGAAGAATACCTATATAAAGAGAGTAGTAATACCTTATAAAAAAGATATAATAGATTAACGAAGCCTATATACTAAGAGTACTAGTAATATACTATATCTTAACAATAGATACACCTAGTAAAGATAAGTACTAGGAAGGGGATAATAAGATAATAGACCTAAAATATCTAGCATATTTCAAAGTATTATCGATATTATACCTAGATAAAGATTATATTATATATAGGAACCCTAAAGCAAATAACAATATATAGCTTATAAGAAGAAAAGGCTATAATTATATAAGAGTAATTATAGTAGAAAATATCTAAGGATAAGAAATAATCTTAGAAGACAGATACCTAGTAGTAAAGCCTAGACCTAAGCTAACTAAGAAATGCGTCTAAGGAAGACTATAGTACAAATATATAAATAATAAATATCTAAAACACAAAGAATATAAACTTAAAATAGGGCTATAGCCTTAGAAAGATAGACAATTTAATAAATTACTAAAGTAAGAAAGGCTAGAAGGTATAGGAGGCCTACACATTACAAAAATAAGTATATACTAAGGAAAGAAAGTACAATTAATAATTAATAGTAGAGCTACAAGAAACTTTATATTAAAGAAGTTTGTAGAGAAACAAGGAATAAAGTATATAATAAAGAAGTACTCTTAATAACTAAGTACAATTAAAGAGAAACTATTCTAGGAACCTATATAGTTCGAGACAGTACCTTTAACACTAAGGTTAGAAGGACTAGAAATCTAGAATATAGTTATAGATATAACAACAATTAATAATAAACAAGACATAATATTAGGTATACTATAGTTACAGATAACTAACCTATACATTAATTAGAGAATAGGAAAAATTAGTTACAATAAAATAGATATGCTAAAAGCTAATATAAGTACCTATAAGGGAGAATTCCTAGAAGAATACAAGAAATAGGAAAAGTAGCTTATAGAACTAGAAGATTACCTTCTAGAACACTAACTATAGGACTTAGTAATAGAACTAGAAGAAGAAAAGAACGTAGGATAGAGTCTAGTCTACTAAAAAATAGAAGAAGAATCTAAGATTAAACGATTATTTATATAAAATGCAATAAAGAAAGGATAGATAAAAGAATCTAAATCCTTAGTAGTATATAGATTAATATTTATAGATAAAAAGGGAATAAGTAATAAAAGACCCTACATAGATTTTAGAAAAACTAACGCAATTATAAATAAAAACTAATACCTACTACTATAAATAGATAAAATATAAGATAGGCTATAAAGAGTAAAGATCTTTACGAAACTAGATATACAAAACGCATACTACTAGATTAGAATCAAGAAAGGAGACAAGTAGAAAATAGCGTTTAGAACATAATACAGACTATATAAATACTTAGTTATACTGTTTAGTTTAATAAACGCACTAGCAGCATTCTAGGAGAGAATTAATATAGTACTAAGAGAATACTTAGATATATTTATATTTGCGTACTTAGATAATATCCTTATATTCTTAGAAATAGAGGAAGAATACGTGCAATATATGTATAAAGTACTAAAGAAACTAGTAGAAGCTAAAATATTTCTTAAGATAAGAAAATACGAGTTCTATATAAAGGAAATAGACTTCCTTAGATTTATTATTAAACTAGGAAAAATCAAGATTAACTTAGAAAAGATTAACTTAATTAACAAATAGCTAACACTAAAGAACCTAAAAGAGGTATAATAATTTTATAGGCTAGCTAACTTCTATAGAAAGTTAATAGTAAGATACTTTAAAAATATAGAGCTAATTACAAGACTTATAAAAAAAGATACGCTATTTAAATAGATAAAAGAATGCGACGAGGCATTTAAGAGAGTAAAAAAGAAGTTTATAGAAAACCTAGTTATTAGAATATATAACCTAGAACTACTAGCGATAGTAAAAACAGACGTATTAAACTTAGTCTATAGAATAGTACTAATACAAAAAGATATAGAGACTAAAAAAGAATACTTAGTTAAATACTTCTTTAAGAAGATAAAAACAGTAGAACTTAATTACCTAATCTATAACAAAGAGATGCTAGTAATCTACAAAGTATTTAAATAATAAAGAGTATACTTATAAAGAGTAAAGTACTAGATAAAGGTTTATATAGACTATAAGAATCTTATAGGATTTATAATAAATAAAGAGCTATTACAACGCTATACAAGATAGTAGGAGTTTCTATTAACATTTAATATAGAAATAATATATATAAAAGGGAAAGATAACTAATTTGTAGACGCTCTAAGTAGAAGACTAGACTTACAAGAAGAAGTTAGCGCTACTAGTATAGTTTTAGTTAAGAACAAGGAAGGATATTTAGTCCTAAATATACTTAAGATAGCTGTAACACTTAAGAGGATAAGTAGCAAACTAAACGAATAGATTTAGAAAATAACGCAAGAAGCATCTAAAGAAATAGAGAAACTTAAAATCTAAGATAGATTTGTATAAGTATATAGAAGAACATATATTCTAGGAAAAATTTAAAGGGAATTTATACGATAATTCTATAAATTACTAGTATATAGTTACTAAGGCATTAATAAAACATTAGATAGACTACTATAAGACTACTATATTTTAAAAGCAAGATAATTAGTAATAGAAGTACTACAAAACTGTATAGAATACTAAAAGAATAAATATAATAGATATATACTATATAGAATACTACAACTAGTAGAAGTACTAGAATAACTATAGGGAGTTATTACAATAGACTTTATTACAAAGTTACCTAAGTCTAAAGATCTAATATTAGGAGTTAAATACGATAGAATCTTAATAATAGTAGATAAACTTACAAAGTATATATACTTTAGACTATACAAGGAAAAAAGTAAGATAGAGGTTGCTATATACTAGGTTCTAGGAACTATAATTAGTTAATATAGACTACTAGATAAGATTATTATAGATAAAGATATACGATTTATATTAAAACTATAAGAAACGATAATAGTACAATTAGGAATATAATACGTAATATCTATAGTATATTACCTATAAATAGACAGACAATTAGAACGAATAAATTAGATAGTAGAATAGTACTTAAGATACTACCTTAACTACAACTAGAATAATTAGGTATAGCTACTACCTATAGCACAATTAGTATACAACAGCGTAAAGAATATAGTAATAGGAGTATTACTCTTTTTCGCGAACTATAGATTTAAGCCTAATATATATTAGATACTATAGAATTAGATATCTTAGTTTCTAAGAGGAGAAAATTTTGCTAATAGACTTAAAGACATACACAACTAGCTAAGATAGGACGTAGAATTTCTACATAATTAAATAGTAAAGTATTACAATAAGAAATACAAAAGAGGACCTTAATTTAGAGAGAGAGAAAAAGTATAGTTAGTATAAAAGAATATTAAAAGTAAACAACCTAGTTTAAAATTAGACTACGTTAAGATAAGACTATACAAAATTAAGAAAGAAGTTACACTAGTTATATTTAAACTAAAGCTACTAAATAAGATAAAGATATACCTAATATTTTACGTAGCCCTACTAGAACAAGTACTACAAGAGGTAGAACTACTAGTATACAAAGTAGACACGTATAGAGAATAAGAGGAATAGGAAGTTAAAGAAATCCTAGTACACTAGTTCTATAATAGAAGAAACTATTACATAGTAGAATAGATAGGTATAGACAAAAAAGAATAACTATAGGAGAAAATATAGGAACTAGAGGATAACCTTAGTTACTCTAAGAAACTAGAGGAGTTCTAAAGTTAAAACCCTCTAGAACGCCTAGTAGTAAACTAAGAGAACTAACATTACTAACGATAGATAGAGAGACAATAGAGACGTCTAGCGTAGGACCTGCTACAGCAACACTAAACGCCTTATCTAGATCTAACTTAGCTTCTAGAGCTACTAACTACTTAGCTAATTTCTTATTATTTAAGGCCTTTATCTTACAAAGACAAGAGAGGCGAGCTTAATTCTCTACTAGCTTACTCTACGCAAGCTCCTAGATACGCTTACACTTAGCTTTAGCCTCTATAATTTAAGATAGTAATTTCTCTTAAGTCTAGTTAACAGCTTTCTCTATTATTATTAAGCCTAGACGCAAGAATAAGTGTAATAAACGTACACTTAGAAAGAGAAACACTAGACACGTTACAAGAACTACGTATATTCGCACGAATATACGCCTTATAAGCCCTACTATTGTTTGTAGAAATAATATAAAGAAGAGACTTAGGATTTAATTTAGGAGAAGTATAATAAGAACAAGGGAATATTTTAATACTATTGCGTAACACGCGATTAGTAAGAAAGTAGCGACGACGTATAGATAAAATAGTTATAAGAGAGGATAAAGAACTCTACATTAATAAAGAAACTAGACTAATAACTCTAGCTTTAGGATAGGTAAACTAGGACCTACCTAGGAGGGGAAATAGTGTTATAGGTGTAATAGAAGAAATTAGGATAGAACTAATTAGTCCTAACTTAGGTGCTAACGAAGTATAGGACAAGTAGGGTAATAATCTTGATTAGGAGTGTAACGGGCCTCTTGTCGTCGACTACAGGTACCTATCTTAGAAGGGTTAGTAGATTGTAAGGTAATAACAAAAGTTCGTATAGGGATCTATAATAACTATAAACAATAGGAGATGTTTTGTAACTATCTTGTATTAGCGTTCCGTAGTTAAAGGATTGAATTGCTGATGCTATCCTAACGATGCGTATTACTACTAACTATATAGTAATAATATCTTAGCGGCTTTGTTACTTTGTATTTGCTAAGATTGTAAATTTACAAATTCGTTATATAATAGCTTTGTAGCTTCGTGTTTGCTAAGATTACAAATTTATAAATCTATTACGTATCTATATTGTAGTTAGCTTCCTAATTAAACTTGTTGTCCTATAGGTTGTTACCCTACTTATCCTATACTTCGTTAGTAGCTAAGCGTAGACTAATTAGTTCTATCTTGGTTTCCCTTGTTACTGCTATAACACTATTCCCTCTTCTACGCAGTCTCTTATTTCTCTATGCTAGTACTAAGGTTATTAATCCTATTTCTTTGTTAATCCTTAGTTCTTTATTATTCTCTATACTGTCTTAGTCCTATTATAACAAACTTCTCCTTGTAGCTCGTATTATTCGCAACAGAGTTAAGATATTCCTATGTCGTCGTTATACTAAATTAGGTCTTACTTGTCTTATATCTTTAAAAGATAGTAAACACTATAACAAGTGTATTCTTACTAATATCTAGTATAAGTATATTTCCTCTAGGGTTTCGCTTATAGAGTGTAAGTGTTTGATTTCTATATAGTTTCCTTCTACTAAGTTGTACAAGGCGAGCTGTTAATAGGGCTTAAGCGCAATTATTATTACAGCTTACTACTACTAAGGCTAAGCGCAAGTTAACTCTTTGTAAGCTAGTAGAGCTTTATTCTTGTATTAAGCGTCTTTAGAAGATAAAAGCTTATAATAACGCTAAGTCGTCTAAATAGTCTCGTGCCTTAGAGGCTAAATTAGATTTAGATAATATAGTAGAGGTTGCTCTAGCTCCTATTATATTAGGCGCTCCTATTACCTCTTTGTCTAGCGATAGTATTGTTAGTTTTCTTAACTCGCTACTAGGCGTTCTAGAGGGTTTTAACTTTAGAAGTCTTCTAGTTTCTTAAGGTAATTAAGGTTATCTTCTAGTTCCTATATTTCTTCCTATAGTTGTCCTTTTTCGTCTATACCTATCTATTTTACTAGATAGTAGTTCTTACTGTTACGAAACTAGTGTACTAGGATTTCTTTTACTTCTTATTCTTCTTGTTTTCTATACGTATCTACTTTGTACAGTAGTAGTTCTACATTTTATAGTGCTGTCTCGAGTAGTGCTACGTAAAAGGTTAGGTGTATCTTTATTTTATTTAGTAGCTTTAGTTTAAATGTAACTAGCGTAACTTCTTTCTTGATTTTGTATAGTCCTATCTTAACGTAGTCTAGTTTTAGGCTTAGTCTCTTGCTCTTAATGTTTTTCTATACTAACTATACTTTTTCTCCCTTTCTAAATTAGGGTCTCTCTTTATATTTCCTGTCGTAATACTTTACTATTTAATTATACAGGAATTCTACATCCTATCTTAGTTACTTGTGTATGTCTTTAAGTCTATTAGTAAGGTTTTCTCCTCTTAGAGACTAAGATGTTTCTAGTCTTAGTATTCTGTATACACTAGGGTTAAATCTATAGTTCGTAAAGAAAGGTAATACTCTTGTTATCTTATTCTTTGCGCTATTAAATGCTAACTATGCTATAGGTAGTAGCTGTACCTAGTTATTCTAGTTGTAATTAAGGTAGTATCTTAAGTATTGTTCTACTATTTAATTTATACGTTCTAATTATCTATCTATCTGTAGGTAGTATACTGTTAATATTATATGTTTAATTCCTAATTGTACTATTATTGTTCCCTATAGTTTTAATATAAATCTTACGTCTCTATCTATTATAATCTTGTCTAGTAGTCTGTGTTAGCTAATTATAGTTCCTAGAACCTAGTATACTATAACTTCTATTCTACTTTTCTCCTTATATAGTCTAAAATATAAGTACTTTGTAAGTTTATCTACTATTATTAGGATTCTGTCGTACTTAACTCCTAATATTAGGTCTTTTAACTTAGGTAGTTTTGTAATAAAATCTATTGTAATAACTCTCTATAGTTATTCTAGTACTTCTACTAGTTATAACTTTCTATATAGTGTATACCTACTATACTTATT
>JALNQF010000576.1:0-21554 GCA_028456385.1 Ophiosphaerella korrae | reverse complement strand
TACTAAAGGGTACTAAGTAGTATTAAGAGGAATAGTATATAGAACAAGCTATAATTATCCTAAGTTAGAGATTCTTCCTATCTATACTACTACAATTTAGCTCTCTATAACTTATACGTTACTTTAAGGTATATAATAATAGTAAGTTCTATACTAGTAGCTACTAATTAGTAACTAACTAACTATTTAATTATAGATACAACTACTATACTAAGTATAATACTACTCTATAATCTATCCTTATACAATTTATCTTTATATAATCTATCTTTGTATAATCTATCCTTATATAATCTATTCTTATACAATCTATTCTTATATAATCTATCCTTATATAATATATCTTTATATAATCTATCTTTATATAATCTATCTTTATATAATCTATCCTTATATAATCTATTACTAATTAACCTATCTATAATTAATCTATCCCTATATAATCTATTTCTATATAATCTATCTTTATACAATCTATCTCTATACTATACTTTAAATATCCTATCTATATCTACTTAGTAACTAAGGAAGTAATTATAAGAAGTAAAGATATAAGTAATATAAGAAAAAAAGTAATACTAGCTTATTATACTATAATAGATAATAGCGCAAATAAATCTATAGATTACTAATACTAAGTTTCTAGATATTCTAAGTAAAGTAAAGTTATAGCTAAATATATTAAAATATATTACTATACTAAATAAACAAGAGGAGGAGAAACTATACTTCTTATACACTAGTATTACTAGTATAGTCTAAATATAGTAGAATATTACTATAAAGATATTAAAGTATACTTGTATTTAGGTTATATAAAAAGACTTTAAAGATATCCCTCTATTTCTACTAAAGCTATATTAATACTTAAGTACCTCTTATACAATTTTACTCTAGAAGATATTTATCTTCTTCTACTAGATATTTAATAATTAAGTAGTACTCCTATTTTCTCTAGAAGTATAATCCTATTAGAGGGTAGTATAAGAATAGATAATATAATACCTACACTTAGAAGGTTATACGTATACTACTATTAATATAAAATACAACTATATATAATTAAACCTAATAGAAAAGCTATACTATAACTTCTAGATATTCTTTCTTAAATAGATAAGTTAATTAAGCGATTATAAACTCGCACTTATTATACCTATTACGTTCCTATTACTTCTACTAAATAGTAATAGCTTCTAAAAAGTATACTACTTTATAATAGAACTATCTATATTAAAGAAGATAGCTAGACTAGTAGTACTTTAATAATTACAAGATACGTTTACTATAATAAAAGAATATAGTAAGTAAATAGTAAAAGCTTTATAAAGTCTAATATAAAATAAGGCTAATTTACTAATATAAGAATAAGAAGAGGCTAAATATATCTATATTACCTAAGAGAACTAGAATAGAGTAGTAGTAGATAACTTTAAGACTTAGGTATATTAGTATTTAATAATAGTATACTCTACTCTAATAAATTAGATTATTAATACTACGCGCTATAGTAGTTACTTTTAATATAGAGAAAATATAGATACCTTTATATAGTAGTAGAGAGACGTTATTACTCTATATAGAATAAAGACTAGTCTATCTTCTTTTAATAATATAGTATAGTAAGAATATTATACTATAGTATAACTCCTTTAGTAACTTATATTTACTAACCTAGATTAATAACTTCTTACTATTCTCTAAGACGTATTTATTAATAATCTAATATTAATAAAGCCTAGGTATACTATATTTAATCCTAAAACAAGTGTACTAAATCTATACAAGGATTTTATATATAAACAAGTTATTAATATAATAATATCTAAAGAGTTAAAAGGTATTACAATATCTAATACCTTAGATCTCCTTTAAGTTAAGAAATACTTGTAGTAAGTACAAGACTTCTTTATATACTTACTATACCTAGTATACCTTATAAGTAGCTAACTAGTAAGAAAGACTAAACTTCTTAGCGTCTACTATACTAACTAAAGTAATAGCTAGATCTAAAATATATTCTTATATAATAGCTTTATAGCTATTATACTATAATACTATAAAGGATGTAACTAAGATAAATTAACTAAAACAATTTACTAATTTCTTCTTTAAGAGGTAAGTAGCTTACTTATATAGTACCTATAGCTTATTAAGCTATTTTATTATTAACTATAGTTCTATACTATTAATCTAAAATACTATATATAAGTATAAAGTACTTTACTCTAGTAAAACTCTAATAGCTAAGAATACTTTATAGCTAAAATCCTAGGTTAAGTTATTACAAAAGTAATAAGTCTATAGATAGAGTAGGAGATATCTATTAGTATACTTTAGTACCTTATTATTACCTTTAGTTAGTAAATAGATAGCCTAAATAAACTTTAAGAGCTCTCTAAAGAAGATATAAATAAGATACTAAAAGAGTTAAATAATAAGGCGTATAAAATATAAGCTAGTTACTCTATATAAATAGCTTAGGAAGTTTATATAGTAGATATATTACGTCTATCTTTATAAGAGTATAGCTAAGTAGAGGCTTATTTTAAGTCCTCTTTATAGTAGTATAAAGTATTAAGTTTTATAAAAATAGATAAAGAATATAGCTAGTATATAAATATACTTACTAAGTAGAAGTAATACTAACTAGTAGAGCGTAAGTAAGCTATATTACGCCTACTCCTATAAGTTATATTTAGCTAGTCTTCCTAGTTTAGAGGTAAGTAAGAAAGAGTACTAAAAGCTATCTTTAGAGGTAATATAGTTATACTATATATTACTAGTACTAGATATAGGAAAAGCCTTATATTTCTCTTCTTAGCCTACTACCTAGAGTATAGCTAAACTATTATTATTACACCTTTTATAGTACTTTACTAAGACTTCTTAGAGCGTTATAAAGAGCTCTCTATTAATACTATAGTATAGTTTACTAAAGGCTATAGAGAAGATATAAAGATTATTCTAGCTACTCTAGAAAGTATTAGTAATATACGTTTTATTAAATTTATTTATAGACTTAGTATTTCTAGCTAATTAGAGCGTATTATAGTAGACGAGTTCTATTATATATTACTACCTAATATCTATTACTAGCTATATCTACTATAGTTAAAAATATTAGTATAGTATTAGATAGGGCTTATACAACTATCTATAACTATTCTATTCTAAGAGTAAGATAGAGTATTTTAACTACTTAGCTTACTATCTAATATATAAGTATTCTAGGAACTTACTATTTATACTAACATCTCCTATTAAGTAGAATATGTTACTAAATAGAATTAGTAAGTAGCTAAAGATATAGCTTAATATATTACTAAATAACTATAGGAATTCTATAAGATACTAGTATATATAGATCTAGCCTCTATAGTAGATAAGCTTACTACTATCTTATACTATAACTAATTCTATAGATAAATATTAGAATAAGATAAAAGTACTAACTATAGCAAGTTTTATATACTAAAAAAGAGTATACTAGTAGCTACTAATATATTTATAGCTAGTATTAATATCCTAAATATTTATAGTATCTTCTAGTTTAGTAAGCTAGAAACTATTATTAGGTAGATATAAGAATCTAGGAAAAGTAGTTATAATAGTAATCCTAGTATTACCTACCTAGTACTTAGGTTATACGTACTAAACTACTATTTTAGTAAGGCTAATATATCCTATTAGATAAAGGTAAATATATTTATTTAGTCTAGAGAAGGTAACTATATATACTAGTTGTAGATCCTAGATTAATACTTTAATAATAACTAAAAGAGACGTATATATAAACTAACTAAAGCAAAGTATAATATTTATAAGATAGCCTTTTATAGTAGTTCTTAGTTAGAGTATACTTAGTATTTAATAATACTAACTATAATACTAACTATAGTACTAGTAATACTAATAATAGTACTAGTAATAATACAAATAGTATTAGTAATTATACTAACTATAACACTAACTATAGTACTAGTAATAATAACTATAGTACTAGTAACACTAATAATAGTACTAGTAATAACACTAATAGTATTAGTAATAATACTAACTACAATACTAACTATAGTACTAGTAATAATACTAACTATAATAATAACTTTAATAGCTAATCTAGTATATAATCTCTAGAGGTATATAATACTATCTATATTAATAAGTAAGACTAACTATAGTAGTATTTAGTTAGTATAAAGCTAAAAAAGATAAAAGTAGATAGATATAGAAAGTACTATATAATTAACCCTACTAACTATACTAATATAAAAGCGTTTATAGACTAATAGTATATTTTTATATATTTAAGAGAGGCTACTACTTATATAAAATACTGTCTTTAATACTATAATAGTAAAGTATTACTAAATCTCTATCTATCTAATACTAAGTAGTATACTAGTTATAATAACTAGATTTTAATACTACTATATACTTTATATCTAATACTAAGCGTATATTACTCTTTATTAAGTAGTTACTTATAATATAGCTATTTTAAATTAAGTACTATATTATATATTTTATTAAAAGAGATAACTTTAACTATTATAGAAGCTAATACACTAAAGCTACTAATAGTAGCTTAAAGCGCCTTAACTAACTTATTAACTAATACTACTAGAAAGTAAGTAATAAATAAGATAGTAGATCTTATTAGTATTACTTTATACTAGTAAACTACTATCTTAGATAGTAAATTAATAGCTTAGGATAAGTATATAAAAAACCCTAATAAAGTAGAGAATATATTAATAGCTATATAATTTAAGATATTTAGGCTACTCTATAGAAAAATAGTAAAAGAGTATAATAGCTATAAGTAGAATATATCTATAAAATATTTAAACCTTTATTTAACTCTAAGAAAATAGAAGACTTTAAATAATACTTCTAAAGTAGTAAGAAATATAAAGATAACTATAAAGCTAGTTTTATTACCTTAAATATAAATTAGAATATATAATATTACTTTATTAGCACTATATATATACTAGAAAAAGACCTCTTACTATAATATAAGGCTATAAAGGAAAAAAAGTATAATATTAAATATTATAGTAAATAAGAATAAGGAAATATACTCTTCTTAGAAGAGATAACTATAAATATAAATAGAATAAGTAATTAATACTTTTATTATAATATATAAGTAGTAGTAGTAAGAGACTAGTATATATATTACGTAATAGTATAGTATATAGTAGTAGTAAGAGACTAGTACTTTTCTCTTCTTACTTTTACCTTACGCCCTATTAGAGTTAGCTCTATACTAGTATCTCTTAGTAGAGTATATAAAACCTACTTCCTTTACTCTATACTTACTTTCTTTTTACTTTACTACTACGTTCTTTAAGTAGCTTAGTTATTAGCTTTAATACCTTTTATATTAGTAAGCCTTTAAAAGCTAGAAAAAGTACTAATCTCTTACTATCTATAGCTATACCTTCTTAAGGTAGTATCTTATAGGATAATAAGCTCTTAAGCTACTAAGAGCTAAGCACTACTATATCTAGTAAAGTTTAGCTATAGCTCCTAGTTTTTAATTATTATAATTTATTTATAACTTTAATCTATAACTAATACTATTGTTTATATATTATAGTATAAGGAGAGAGATAAGAAATTAGTACTTTTCTAGTCTAATACTAAAAAGTGCAATTCTCCTATACCTACTTATCTCTATACCTAAGCTAGGTAAAGCTAGGTACTTACTTATATAGTTATTAAGAGTAAGGATTAATAACTTACTAGACTATTATTTCTAATTACTATTTCTCTTTATAAGTTACTTAAAAGGGCTAGGATTTATATTAATTATTATTTTTAGATAGAAGATATATTCTATAGTATTAATAAGTTTTATAGTAGATTACTATTTTAAAGCCTATATATAACTATAGTACTTAGGAAGATAAAGAAAGTACTAAAACTAGTAGTATATTAACTAGCTTTACCTCTAAATCCTATTATAGAGGATCTATATATAGAAAGTAGTAGTAATAGATTAGGTAGCCTTAATAATAAAGTAATATCTAAGACGTACTAGTCTATAGATAATAAATAAGGTAAGTTAAAGTAAAAGTATACTTCTCTTACTCTCTCCTCTCCTTATTAGCTAGAGTATAGGCTTAATATTAGTTTAGTAAAACGTACTACTTTAGAAAGATTATTTTCTAATATTAATTCTAAGGATATAAAAGACTAGTTAGCTTATATAGCTACTAAGAAGTAGCGTATAGAGCTTAATATTATTATAAAAGAAATTAGAGTAGTTAACCTTTTTAAGTTTAAGTATTATAACCTTAAAGATATCTACAAAGTATTCTAAGACACTAATTCCTTATTTAAGGCTATTTTCTATAAGTTTATTGTACTAACTATATTAGTATATACTAAGTAATTAGTAAACTTACCTAATATAGATAATAATATAATAGTAAGGTTATATACCTTTTATATTATATCTAAATTACTAATATTAGAGAAGATAGAGTAGATTAAGCGCTAAGTATTAGAACTAGATTTAGATTATTCTAAATAGCCTAAGAAGATATATATAATATAGTATATTTATTATCTTAGGTAAGAGCTATTTAATACTACTAATATACCCTATAAGAAGTTTATAATAAGCTCTAAGACTTATAATTTACGTATATATTACTTTTAGCGTATAGCTACTATATAGTATAAGAAGAATACACCTAAAGTAAATAAAGTAATATTAACTAAGTTTATTACCTAGTCTAATAATAGGATTAAGAATACTAGAAGTAGTATTAGGGCTAATAAGAGTATTACTAAGATAGCTACTAAGATAGCTACTAAGATAGCTACTAAGATAGCTACTAGAATAACTATTAAGCTACCTACTAAGATAACTATTAAGCTACCTACTAAGACAACTATTAAGCTACTTACTAAGATAACTATTAAGACAACTATTAAGCTACCTACTAAGCTAACTACTAAGATAACTATTAAGTCTACTACTACACTAGTAAAAATAATAAAGAGCTAGAAAATAAATACAAGTAAAAATACTATAAACAAGGATAAAGTTAAAATAGCCTCTCTACCTTATAATACTAAGGTAACTAGTAGACGTAATAGTAGAATCTAGTAAGTTACTATACTAGTACTACGTACTTAAAGATAGGCCTTAGCTATATTATCTAGTAAGGTAACTACTAAGAAACTAGTATTAATACCTAATACTAAAAGGAAATAGAAGAAGTACTAAGTAGATAATATTGTTAAGTATAATATTTATAAGTTAACAAGATATAAGTACTTTAGGCAACCTAATACTTATACTAATAAGATAATTAGGTAGTCTACTACAATTAGCTAGATCTAAAAGAGCCTAACTAGAAATAATAACTATATTAATCTAATGTAGTAGTAGTTTTACAAGATACTTATAAGTAAAGCTAGGCTTTTTATAGCTAATTATTTAATTAGCTATAGCTATAGAAAAAAACTAGTTAACTAGATTAATAGATTAAAGTATAATAAGAAGAATTTATCTAAAGTAGTCTAAAAGTAGCTCTAGCTAGATAATATAAAAGGGTAATAAAGTAAGAGTAAAGTAGTAGAAGTAGTAGAGTATTTTAAGAAAGTATAGATTATAGTAATTAACTAGATTACTATAGAGTTACGTAAATATATTTAATAAGTATAGTTCTTATTTAAGAAAGAGATAAATAAAGTAGAAAGTAATAATAAGTTAGCTATAGATAAAGTAAGGGTTATTAATAAACTAAATATTAAGCTAAGTCTTTCTAAGAGTACTACTATTAATCTATTTATAAGAATAGATTATACTAATAATATATACTATAATAGAATATACAACCTAGATAAGCTATTTACTATATCTAAAATATTAGTAAAAGAGTATAAGGCTAGACTTATAAAACTAAGGATTAAGTATTATAGTTACTTAGTTATACCTAGGTAAAAGTTAGTACTACTATTTTAGCTATAAGTAACTAGTATAAGTAAGATTGTAAATCTAGTAAAGTAGTAATTAATAATAAGTAAAGAGCGCTGTAGCTATCTTATTATAAATAGTATAAGGCTAAGTAAGATAAATTTAATATTAGCTATAATACTAGTAGTAAGTAAACCCTATATAAGTAAAGTAGTAGGAGATTAGTACTTTTTATTAGAAAGAAAAAAAAAGTCCTAATCTCTTACTACTCTTATAAGGCTCTCCTCCTTATAGTAGTACTAACTAGAATATAGATAACTAACTACAAGCTAAACAAGTTAAGTAAGTTATATAATAAAGTAAACTTTATAGAGATTAAAGAGTACTATTAGCTATATATATTATTTTAGCTAATATAGTCTTATTTAGTAATATAAGCAGTATATAATATAGCTTTATTTAGTAATAGCTTTAATATATATATTTATAGGATAAGTAATAACAAGAAAGAGTAAGTATTACTACTAGGAGTTAAGCGCTTCTAGGGCAA
Organism: Ophiosphaerella korrae; assembly: GCA_028456385.1. Taxonomy (NCBI): domain Eukaryota; kingdom Fungi; phylum Ascomycota; class Dothideomycetes; order Pleosporales; family Phaeosphaeriaceae; genus Ophiosphaerella; species Ophiosphaerella korrae. The sequence continues at coordinate 13,059 of JALNQF010000576.1, read as the reverse complement.
CCTCTTACGCAATAGTATAATATTTAACCTAGGATATATTAATACGTAATATATAATTCTTATTACTACTTACTAGATATTTATATTACGCTATAGAGCTAGGAAAGTATATAAGTAGACTAAGTAGAACTAGGTAGCTAATTATAAGAAGTAAGATAACTAGATAGAGTTTATTACATTAACTAGTATAGTAATCTTATACCTATTTTTACTTAAGAGGCTTATACTCTATATAGTTTTAGATAAGTACTAGATTTTATAAAGAGATAAGACGTAGGTCTTTTTTATAATTAATAAGGTATAGGCTATATTTTATAAGTTAATATTAGTAATACTAGTACCTTAGCGTACTAATATATTTAGGACTTAATTAAAGCTACTATATAACCCTAATATAAACTATTTAGTAGTAATATTTATTATATTAAACCTAAGTACTAATATTTATAATAATAACTTTCTACTAGAAACTTAACCCTACTATATTATAGCTTCTACGTTCTAGAAGTAGATTAGCTATTAGAAACAAAGAGTAGAGTAAGGGTAGGTTTTAAAGATTATCTAAGATAAAGTAATAATAAAGTAAAAGTATAACTCTAAGTATATTACTTACTCTAATAGTAATATATATATTATAAGTAGCTTACTACTAAAGTATAGTATATACTAACTCTATATTAGTAATAGTAAAGAAGTAATAAAAAAGTATAATAAGCTAGTTAAGCTATTTCTATTAAAGCTATATATATATAACGCTAAATCTATTATTATAAGACTAAATAGGTAATACTCTTAGTTACTTAGCTTAGTATACTTCTACTATATACTTATAGTAACTAGAAGATAATAATATAGTTTTTATAGAGATATTTATAGTATACTTAAAGTAGATTTATATACTCTTAGTATTAATTAAGTAATAAGTTCTAGTTAAAAGAGAGGAAGTAGTAATTTTTAGTTAGAACCTATTTAAGTAGTAAATTATTAACTACTTACTTAACTTTTATAAGATATAGTCTAAGGCTCTACTTACTAAATACGTACCTAAAGAGAAAGCTAAGATATTAGCTAACTTTTACTAGGTACTAGTAAGGTAGGCTTTAAAGAAGAATAAGATAGCGTATAAGTTTAATATTAATATTATTATTCTTAGTATTAACTAAAATACTAAGCTTAACTTATAAGACTTTTATATATAGATAATTATAATAAGGCTATATATATTAATAATAGTATTTATATAGAGGATTAGGTATTTAGTATAAATTAGTAAAAACTAATAAGTACTTATTATAGAGCTTTTTAATAACAACTTATAGAACTTAAATATACTACTTAAGAGCCTTTTCTATACTATACTAGTATTAATAGTAAGTATAGATTTAGTAATACTAATACGTATAATAATTAGAGAAGTTAGTAAAGAAAGAGAAGAGGAGGTACTAAAGTAAATTAAATTTAATATCTATAAGCTATAAGGATTTATAATACTAGAGAGTAAGTAAGTAATATATAGGTCCTATCCTAAATAGGAGGTAGTATATAATAATCTACTAGAAGCTAGTAAGTTATAAGTATTTAGTATAGTAGGTATATAGGAGATTTAGTCTTTTTAAAGAAAAAGAGCTAATCTCCTAGGCCCTATAATATTAGGAGATAATAAAATATACTAAAATAGTATAAATACTAAGAGTATAGTAAAGAGCTTTATATAATAACTATATAGTAATATTTTATAAGTAATATATAAGTCTAGTAGAGTATTTAGTATAAAGGAGCGTAGTTTAGTTATAAAGTATATAGATATACTAGGTAATATACTTAACTTTTACCTTTATATAGATATAGACTAGGTTAAGGCTATAGAAAAGCTATAAAGTATAATAGTATAGTTATCTAAGTTAGAGGTAGTAAGGAATTTATAGTATAACTTATTCTTAGCTAGATTTATAGAGTAAGATTAATAAAGTAATTAGGATAATAAAAAGAGTATAATAAATTTAGATACTAAAGAAGAAAATAATAGAGAGTAGTTTTTTAATACTAAGTTTATATAATTACTATAAGTAAAGTAGCTAGTAATTACTTTAGTAAAGTATAAAGAGGACTAAGTACTACTTAGTATTAAAGCTAAGAAGGTAATACAAGCGCAGGTATAAAAAGATAGGTTAGTTAGTAATAATAGTAATAATAAAGATACTTTTAGTATACTACTATAACGTAGATATAGTAAGCTAATTAAGATTCTAGAGACTAGCTCTCTAGAGACTAGCCTTCCTAAGTTAGAAATAGATAGTAGTAAAGATAGTAAAGATAAAAGTAGTAAAGATAAAGGTAGTAAGGATAAAGTAAGTAAAAATAATATAAGTAAGTAGAGTATATTTAGAGGGCTATAGGGTTTAAATAAGTAAGATATAGTAGATAGTATATTAGGCTATACTAGTATAGTAGATATAGTAGATAATAGGTTAGGCTATACTAGTGTAGTAAAAACAATAGTAGTTAGGTAATTAGAAAGTATTAGTAAATTAGATAGTAGTAAATAGATTATAGTTTTACTAGTAGTTTTATAAAGTATAGTATTTTTAAGAGTAAGCTTATTTAAAGTTAGTAGGGATTTAGAGTATAAGATAAATCTACTCTCTTAATTACTTAATTACTCCTTCTCTCTACTCTCTTAGTTACTTAATTACTACTTTTTTCTACTCTCTTAATTACTTAATTAGTCTTTATATTAACTCTCTCTAGTTTACTCTCTTAATTATTATATATATTATAGAATAAGATAATAATAATATATTTCTTCTCCTATTACTAGTTATTAAAAATAGTAGTTTAGTTATAGTATATATAAGTATATAATTACTAAGTATATTTAGCCTTAAGTAATAACGTACTTTAGGCTTTAGTATAATAAGGTTTATATAATAACAAGAGTAGTATAAGATATATAGTACTAAGTTTAATTTAAGTAAGCTAGCTCTATATACTATAGATAAGGCTTAGAGTACTTTATATATTAGTATAGGTCTATAAATTTATAATTAAGATTATACTATCTATTATTCTTATAGTAATTAGATAGTACTATAAATACCTAAGGTTATTTATAGGTAATAACTACTAAGGCTACTAGTTAAAGTTTATAGTTAGGGTATAGGGGTTAGTAAATAAAAAATAAGTAGAGAGAGTACTAGAGGGTACGTAGTACTTAGTAGAATTATTATATATAATAAGAGTACTATATACAATAGTTAATCTATAAAAAATAAGTAAGAGTATAGAATAAAAGATAAAGTTAGTAGTTATAGATATTATAGACTAACTATAAGTAATTAGGAGAGTAATTAAAGAGTACTTAATAGTAGTCTAAGTATTTATATTTATATTTAAGTAGGTAGACAAGGAGAAGTTTATAGAGTAAGTAGAGAGGAGTTATAGTTATAATAATTACGTAGTTCTAAGGTTAAGAAAAGTAGTTAAAAGTATAATAGGGGTAGTAGTAGAAAGAGAAGGTAACTATAGTAGGAAGTTTATTAGATTCTAGGTATAAAGTAGGATATTCTAGAAATAGAGTAGGATATTCTAGGTATAAAGTAGGATATTATAAGTATAGAGTAGGATATTATAGGAATAGAGTAGGATATTATAAGAATAGAGTAGGATATTATATAAGGTATAAAGTAGGATATTATATATTTATTTAGATGTAGTAAAGAGGAAAATAAGATATTATATTTATTATAATAGGATAAATAGTATAATATTATATTAATTACAAGTAATATAAAGTAGGATATTATACGTATAACAATGTAGTATTTAAGGAGGGTAAGGGGCAGGAGATTAGCACTTTTGTTAGAAAAAGTGTTAATATCCTAGTAGCCTAAGATAGGGGGCGTACCCGTAGCGTACCTATAGAGGACCTATATATGTATTAGATTTGACAATATGCCTGGCGTATTGCTACTAAGATAGTCCGTAATGTCCTTTGATATTGTCTTCCTTGTATAAGCCTTAATAAAATAATACTAATAACCTATCTTGTGCAGTAAGACGCTGCGATTCCAAATCTTCAATTCAATTTCTTATATCTCTTCTTGTTGTTAAGATGCAGCGTCGTGAAGTTTGATAGCAATAGGGGCACTGTACCTCGATATTGCCGGGTATTGTACCTCGATATTACTAGGTATAAGGACTGTACCTTAATATTGTCCCTTAATATTGCCGGGTATAAGGACTGTACTTCGTGCGATTTCTAACCTCTAATGTAGACAAAATATCAACTCGCAGTTAGCTCGCAGTCACTCGTCGCATCAGCTCGCAGTCACTCATCTTATTAGCTCGCAGTTACTCATCTCATCAGCTCGCAGTAACTCGTCGCATCAGCTCGTAGTCACTCGTCGCATCAGCTCACAATCACTCGTCGCATCAGCTCGCAGTCACTCATCTCATTGGCTCGCAGTAACTCGTCACATCAGCTCGCAGTCATTTATCTTATCAACTCGAAGTCAACTCGTCGCATTAGCTCGCAGTCACTTATCTTATTAGCTCGCAGTTAACTCATCTTATTAACTCGAAGTTCACTCGTCTTATTAGCTTGTAGTAACTCGTTGCATTAGCTTGTAGTAACTCGTTGCATTTGCTTATAGTTAACTTGCTATATTACCTTGCAGTTACTTATCTTATTAACTTAAAGTTATCTTGTTATATTAGCTTGTTGTTAACTTATCTTATTAACTTAAAGTTAACTTATTATATTAACTTAAAGTTAACTTATTTTATTAGCTTATAGTTAACTTATTTTATTAGCTTATAGTTAACTTTATATTAACTTATAAAATAGAAAATAAAAGTATAAAGAATAATCTTTATATAAGTAAGAAGTTAATTAGACTACAAAGTATAAAGCTATATATAAATTAACTCTATATACTTAAGAATTAGTAAGACTAATAATCTAGTACCTAATTACCTTAGTAGTTTATCTTAGAATTGTGTAATCTTCTCCTATATACTATTTTTCTACTTTAACTTATTATAAAGTTAACTTTTAATTCTTTTATTTTATAATAATCCTAAAATTACTACTAAGTAATAAAAATTAGTTATTTTTATAGATATATTTTAAGTAGATATACTAAAGATAAATATATTATACTATATAATTAAAGTAGATAAAGTAAGTTTAAAGAAAAAAGTTAAAGAGAGAATATTATATATATTATAGTAAAAGATAAAAAATTATAAAATAAAGAAGATAATAATAAATAAGAATTTAGTTCTAAAAGTTAAAGAGATAATAAAGAAGTTATTATATTTAGAATATTATAAATAATAATTTACTAATTTTAGAATTTAATTCTATATAAGAAAGAAGTAAAGTAAAGTAAAATAAGTTATATAGTAAAGAAGTTATAATAGAATAAAAAAGTAACTAATTAGTAGTAAATAGTAAGAAAGTAAAAGTAGAGTAAAAGTTAGTATAAGAGTAAGATAGAAGAGTATAAAAAAGTTATATTAGATAAATATATAGATAAGTAAAAGAAAGAGTATATAAAATATTAAGTAAGAAAAAAAATTTAAGAAGTATATAAAAATAGTAAAGAAATAAAAATATAAAATATTATACTTATAATAGAAGAAATTTATAAAAAACTAATTAGTTTTAGCTTAAGTACTAATAAAGTATAAAATAAGTAAAGTAATAACTTAGTTTAAAAAATAAAATATAAGTAGAATATATAAAAAGTAACTTATAGATCTATAAAGTATATAAACTAAAGAATACTATAAAGTAATATAGTATTATAAGTATAAAGATTATAAGATATTTATTATTAAGATAAAATTAAAAATCTAATTCCTAACTATAAGTAATAATACTTTAAAATCTTTAATTAAAAATTATATTTTACTTAGTATTTATTATATAAATATTATTTATATATTAGTTATTACTTTTTAATTTACTTATAATTCTTTAAAAACTTTTAGTAGTTAATAACTTTAAGCTATATTATATAAAGAATTGTTAAAAGAAATTAATAATATTATAGTAGTAATAAGGGAAATCGAGATAGAACTAATTAGTCTACACTTAGCTGTACACGAAGTATAGGATAAGTAGGGTAATAACCTATAAGATAATAAGCTTAATTAAGAAACTAACTATAATTAAGATACGTAATAAATTCGTAAATTTACAATCTTAGTAAATACAAAGTTGTAAAGCTATTATATAACAAATTTATAAATTCGAGATCTTAGTAAATATAAAGTAATAAAGTTGCTAAGACTATATTACTATATAGTTAGTAGAAATACATATTATTAGGATAGTATTAGTAATTTAATCCTTTAACTATAGAACGCTAATACAAGATAGTTACAAAATATTTTCTATTATTTATAGTTATTATAGATTACTATATAAGCTTTTATTATTACTTTACAATCTACTAACTCTTACAAGATAGGTACCTATAGTTAATAATAGGTAGCCTATTATACCTTACTAATTTAGTTATTACAAGAAGTAAAGCGTAAGTAGCGTATAGTTTAGCTAACACGATAGTAGAAAGTTTAATATAGAAATTAGCTAAGGCACCTATAAGTAGTTATAAATTAGAAAGTATAGTATAGGAAATAATTAAAAATCGTATAAATAATCTAATCTTAGACAAAGAAAATATAAAAATAGTAATTAATACTTTAGAAATATAGAAGAAGGAACTACAAGACTATACAAAGTAGAATAAAGTATAGATTAAAGCTATTATTAAAGGATAGAACTAGATAGAACTAATTACCTAACGACTAGAAATAAGTACAACGAAGAAACTACTAAAGATACCTATAATTAAGAAGTTTAATAGAATAAGAGAGAACCTAAGACCTTTTATAGCCTTAGTATAACTCTAGATTAATATATAAGTACTATACTTTACTAGAGAAGATAAGAAGGTAATATATATTAGAATGTATCTCGAAGGAGACGTAATAAGATAGTTTAAACCCTACTAGATAGATTATACAATATATATAGTAATAAACTAGAAAGATAAAACTAGAGCTATCTTTAGAAGTTACGAATACTTTACTAGACAAATAAGAGTAGTATTTAGAGATATAGATATTACCTAATAAGTAAAAGAAAGGCTTAAGAAGCTTATATAGAATAAGAGTATTCTAGTATATATATTATAGTTTAAATAACTATTATAAAATATAGAATAGAAAAAGCTATCTCTAATATTATAGTTTAAACAGAGACTAAACAAGAAGATATAATACAAAATAATCTATATAGAAAAACTATAAATACTAGAAGCCCTAAAGTAATAGGTAATATAGATTAATAATAATCTTTAAGAATAGAAGAAAAATAAGTATAGATCTACTTAGAACTATAACAAGGGAGACCCTATAGTCTTTAATACTAATAAGGATAGAAAGAAAAAGAAGAATAAAGACTTTACGTGCTTTAACTATAGTAAACTAGGCTACTACGCAAAGAACTACTAATTAAAGTTAAAAAAGGATATAGTATATTATAAATGTAAGAAACTAGGACACTTTGTAAAGGACTATAGAAGTAAAGATCCTAAAAAAGATAATAAAACTTAGTTAAAGATAACTAAGAATAGAAAGGAAGTACTAAAAGTATAAGCTAAACTATAGAACAAAGTAGCTAGGAGCAAAGAAGTATAATATATAATACTCTATTAGACCTTTTATTATAATAATAACTACTACATATACTTTTTTAGTAAATAGGGAGTAGTATAGTTCCTATAGAAATAGAGATATAGAGTAGCTGTAATAAAAGAAGATAGAATAAAAGCGTAGCTAGAAGAAATAGTATACGTAATAAACTTACTAGTAGAAGATCTAGAAGGGGAAGAGCCCCTAGCACTATTAATCTAGGCTAAAAAACTAGCACTAGATAAAGAGACTACTATAGTTACTTCTAAAGAACTAAAAGAAGACGAGAGATAAGTTAACGTAAGAGATATAGAGTATACCTAGTTAAATATATATAGCTACAATAGCTATATAATAATAGATACGTTAGAATAAAATAAAAACTAGAAATTCGTTTAAAAATACTTACTAGTTATAAGTATAGAGGAAGTGTATAAAGACTAAAAAGAACGTAATCCTAGAGTAATAAAGTTTATAATATTCTAATAGTAGATAGAGTAGAATATAGCTATAGTAGGAAGAATACCTACTTAAAGAGAGTAGTAGTATCTTGTAAGGAAAACGCGATAGATTAACAAAGCCTATACACTACAAGTACTAGTAATATACTATATCCTAGTAACTAAAAGACCTAGTATAGATAGATACTAGGAAGGGGACGACGAGAGAATAGACCTAGAATACCTAGTATATACAGAAATCGCATAGGTATTATATTTAAACATATACTACTACTTATATAGTAAAGAGAAAGTATAAAACTACGTATAGCCTAAAAAAGGACAAGACTACACGAAAGTTATCCTAAAGAAAGAAATTAAAAGTTAAGAGATAATCTAGATCCCTAACAAGGAATACATATTAATTAGACTAGGACCTAAGCTATCTAAAGAATAGGTTAAAAGAATACAACTATAGTATAAGTATATATTTAATAAATATCTAAAACACAAGAATTATAAACGTAAAACAAGACAATAGCTCTAGAAAGATAGATAATTTAAAGAAAGACCTAAGTAAGAAAAGCTACAAAGTATAATAGGCCTAAACGTTATAAAAATAGGTATATACTAAGGATAGAAAATATATATTATAATTAATAGTAGAGCTATAAAGAACTTTATATCTAAGAAGTTTATAGAAAGCTAGGGAATAAGTTATATAACAAAAAAATACGCTTAATAATTAAGTACGATTAAAGGAAAACTCTTCTAGGAACTTATTAGATTTAAGACAATACCTTTAACACTAAGGTTAGAAAGACTAGAAATTAAGAATATAGTTATAGACATAACAACAATTAATAACAAATAAGACGTAATATTAGGAATACTATAGTTATAACTAGCTAACCTAAGAATTAATTAGAGAATAGAGAAAATTAGTTACCCTAAGAAAGATATATTAAAAGCTAACATAATTATATATAAAGGATAGTTCCTAGAGGAATATAAGAAGTAAGAAAAGTAACTTACTAAACTAGACAATTACCTTCTAGAACATTAACTATAAGACCTAGTAATAGAACTAGAAGAAGAAAAGAACGTAGAATAGAGCCTAGTATATAGAAAAATAGAAGAAGAATCTAAGATTAAATAAACATTTATATAGAATGTAATTAAGAAAATATAGATATAGGAATCTAAATCCTTAGTAGTATATAGACTTATATTTATAGATAAGAAAGAGATAGATAAAAAGCGACCCTATATAGATTTTAGGAAAATAAACATAATTATAAGTAAGAACTAATACCTCTTACTACAAATTAATAAAATACAAGATAAGCTATAGAAAGTATAAATCTTTATAAAACTAGATATCTAAAACGCCTACTGCTAGATTGGAATTAAAGAAGGAGATAAATAGAAAACTATATTTAGAATATAGTATAAACTATATAAATATTTAGTTATACTATTTAGACTTACAAACGCACTAGTAGTATTCTAGGAGAGAATTAACATAGTACTAAGAGAGTACTTAGATATATTTATATTTGTATACTTAGATAATATCTTTATATTCTTAGAAATAGAGAAAGAATATATATAGTACGTGTACAAAGTATTAAAAAAACTAGTAGAAAGTAAATTATTTCTTAAAATAAGAAAGTGTAAATTCTATATAAAGAAAATAGAGTTCTTAAGATTTATTATAGAACTAGGAAAAATTAGGATTAACTTAAACAAAATTAAAACAATCTAAGAATAGCTAACACCTAGGAATTTATAGGAGGTACAACAATTCTATAGATTAGTAAACTTCTATAAAAACTTAATAGTTAATTAGTTAGACCTAATAGAACTACTAATAAACCTTATAAAGAAAGATACGCTATTTAAATAGACTAAGGAATGCGAAAAAGTATTTAACTAAATTAAACAAAGATTTATAGAAAACCTAGTTATATAGATATATAACCTAGACCTACTAGTAATAGTAAAAATAGACGTATCTAACTTAGTCTATAGGATAGTAGTAATATAAAAAGACTAAGATATAAAATAAGAATACTTAGTTAAGTATTTCTTTAAGAAAATAAAGCTAGTAGAACTTAACTACCTAATCTATAATAAAGAAATACTAGCGATATATAAAGTATTTAAATAATAGAGAGTATATTTATAAAGAGTAATGTATAGAATAAAGGTTTATATAGACTATAAGAATCTTAAAGGATTTATAATAAATAAAGACTTGTTATAACACTATATAAGATAGTAAGAGTTTCTATTAATATTTAATATAGAAATAATATATACTAAGAGTAAAGATAACTAATTTATAGATACCCTAAGTAGAAGACTAGACTTATAAGAAGAAGTAAACGCTACTAGTATAGTTCTAATTAAGAATAAAAAAAGATACCTAATCCTAAATATACTTAAGGTAGCTACAATACTTAAAAGAAAGAATAACGTACTAGATAAATAGATTTAAGAAGAAATAGAAAAAGCCCCTAAGGAAATAATAAAGCTTAAGATTTAAGAAGGAATTATAGAAGCCTATAGAAGAATATATATTCTAAAGAAGATATAGAGAGAGTTTATATAATAATTTTATAAACTACTAGTATATAGATATTAAGGTATTAACAAGATACTAGATAGACTACTAAGAGATTACTATATCCTAAAAGTAAGATAATTAGTAATAGAAGTACTACAAGACTATATAGAATATTATAAGAACAAGTACAATAGATATACACTATATAGGATACTATAACTAGTTAAGGTACTAAAAAGACTATAGAGAGTTATTACAATAAACTTTATTACAAAACTACTAAAGTCTAAAGACTTAATATTAGGAGTTAAATACAATAGAATTCTAATAATAGTAGATAAACTTATAAAGTACTTATACTTTAGACTATATAAAGAAAAAAGTAGGATAGAAGTTACTATATACTAAGTTCTAGGAACTATAATTAGCTAATATAGTATACTAGATAAGATTATTATAGATAGAGACGTACGATTTATATTAAAATTATAGGGAACAATATTAGTATAATTAGGAATTTAATATACAATATTAATAGTATATTATCTATAGATAAATAGATAATTAGAACGCGTAAATTAAATAGTAGAGCAATACCTAAGATACTACTTTAACTATAATTAGAATAATTAGGTATAACTACTACCTATAGTATAGTTAGCATACAACAGCGCAAAGAATATAGTAACAAGAGTATTACTTTTCTTTATAAACTATAGATTTAACTCTAATACGTATAGAATACTAAAAACCTAAGCATCCTAGTCTCTAAGAAGAGAAAACTTTATAAATAGACTTAAAGATATATACAACTAATTATAATAGGATATAGAATTCTTATAAGATTAGATAGTAAAGTACTATAATAAGAAATACTAAGAAGGACCTTAATTTAGAGAGAGAGAAAAAGTATAGTTAGTTAGAAAAAATATAAAAAGTAAATAACCTAGTTTAAAACTAGATTACGTTAAAATAGGACTATATAAAATTAAGAAAAAAGTTACACTAGTTATATTTAAGCTAAAACTACTAGATAAAATAAAGATACACCTAATATTCTACGTAGTACTACTAGAGAAAGTACTATAGAAAGTAAAACTACTTGTATATAAAGTAGATATGTATAGAGAATAAGAAGAATAGGAAGTTAAGAAAATTTTAGAATATTAGTTCTATAATAGTAGGAACTACTACCTAGTAGAGTAGATAAGTATAGACAAGAAAGGTAAACTATAAGAAGAAATATAAGAACTAAAAGATAATCTTAATTACTTTAAGAAACTAAAAGAGTTCTAAAGTTAAAACTTTCTAAAATACCTTATAGCAAACTAAGAAAACTAATAATACTACTACTAGATAGAGAGGCGATAAGAGCGCCTAATATAATAGGAGCTAGAGTAGCCTCTACTATATTATCTAAATCTAACTTAGCTTCTAAAGTACAAGACTATTTAGATAACTTAGCGTTATTATAAGCTTTTATCTTATAAAGACGCTTAATATAAGAATAAAGCTCTACTAGCTTATAAAGAGTTAACTTATACTTAGCCTTAGCTATAGTAAGCTATAATAATAATTATGCTTATACCTTATTAATAGCTCGCCCTATATAATTTAGTAGAAGGAGACTATATAGAAATTAAACACTTATACTTAGTAAGTAAAACTGTAGAAGAAACGTATTTATACTAAATATTAGCAAGAATACACTTGTTATAATATTTACTATTATTTAAAGATATAAGGTAAGTAATACTAAGTTTAGCGTAATAATAATAAGGAAATATCTTAACCCTATTATAAATAATACAAGCTACAAGGAGAAGTTTATTATACTAAAAACAAGATAGTATAGAGAGTAATAAGGAACTAGAGATTAATAAAGAAATAAAATTAATAACCTTAGCTCTAGTATAGTAAAATAAGAGACTACGTAGAAAAAAGACTAGTATTATAGTAGTAATATAGGAAATTAAGATAGAACTAATTAGTCTACGCTTAGCTATACACGAAGTATAAGATAAGTAGGGTAACAACTTATAAGATAATAAGCTTAATTAGAAAACTAACTATAATTAGGATACGTAATAAATTTATAAATTTACAATCTTAGTAAATACAAAGTTATAAAGCTATTATATAATAAATTTGTAAATTTACGATCTTAGTAAATATAAAGTAATAAAATTACTAAGACTATATTACTATATAGTTAGTAGAAATACATATTATTAGGATAGTATTAGTAATTTAATCCTTTAACTATAGAACGCTAATATAAGATAGTTGTAAAATATCTTCTATTATTTATAGTTATTATAGATTACTATATAAGCTTTT
>JALNQF010000575.1:0-21557 GCA_028456385.1 Ophiosphaerella korrae | reverse complement strand
AATATATATCTATATAAAAAGCCTACTATATATACTACCCTTACTAGTAAAATACTTAACCTAGGATATTACTACTATAATAATTAGTATTAGTAAAGAGCGCGTATATACCCTAAACCTAGATAAGATAAGTAGATAGTTATATAATAATACGCGTTAGAGAGTTTATAGTAAGTATATTATACTACTCCTAATAAGAAGGCTATTTACTATTCTATTCCTAGATAAAGCTTTATATCTATACCTTATTAATACCTATAATATAAAGAGAGATAATAGTTATAGTTAGGTTATTCTTAGTATTATTTACTACCTTACTATATAGCTCGCGAGCGTGTTTAATATTAAAGTATAGTATTAGCGTCTCCTATTTATATAAATAATTAAAGAGTATATTATAAAGGCTTAATATATAGGCGTTAAAAAGTTTATTTAAGATATACTAGAATTAAGATAATATACGCTAGTTATCTACACAATTAAGGGTACTAAGGTTACGCTTACTAAGAATAGAGTATAGTTAGGCGTATCTAGACTTGTAGTCTTAATAGATACTTAGTGTTTACGTTAAAGTATATTATAAGGTAGGTATAGTAGTCTATTAGAAGGTTTACGATAATATCTTTAGTAATAGACAACTTAATATCTATTTTAGTAATAGAACTAGCCTTTAGCGTTAGTATAGCCTAAAAAATTAGCGTTAGTATAGCTCCTACCTTAGACTAAAAAAGTATAACTCTAGTACCTATTTTAGGTAGTATAACTACGCTAGGATTAGCTTTTCTAAGTGTGTAGCCTAAAGAATAGTTGCTAAACTAGATAGAGATACAAATAATTAATTTAGGAGTAAGTACTTTTATAGGCGAGGCGCCTATTATAAAGGCTACTATAATAGTAACTTAAAGAAAAGCTTTCTAGCTATATAAAGAGAGTAATAGAGAGCTTAAAGCTAAAGTATAAGTAGGCCTATATAGAGGGTTTAATATAGAAGTAAAAGAAAAAGCTAAGTAAAGTAAAAGTAAGAGCTATTAAGGGTCTTATTACTATATACAGCGTTAAACTAATATCCTATTTACTTACTTAGTATATCCTATTATTTATCTAGCGTAAAAGATATTTTCTACTTTATACTTCTTGTAGGTACTTAGTATACTACGTCCTTAGTATTAACTTTATAATTATACGTGTTTTTAACTAACTAGATAATATAGCCTAATAACTACTAGTAGGTAGGGTTAGTAGATAAATAAGACGCTGCGTAATATATAAGCGTAGTCTAGTAAGTAAGTACTAAAAGAAAGGGTAACAACGTTAGTAAAGCTCTAAAGGACGCGTAAATTAAAAGAAAAGAAAGGGACTTATACTTTATAGAAATAATAGCACTTATTATAGGCTTAGCGAGGAATATATTACTAATTAAGATTAATAAGGCTATTTTTATTAAAGAAGATACTATAACCTACGTCTCTTTATATATAAGAAGCGCTACTTAGAAGCTTTTATAACTCTACTATTAGATAAGTACTATAAGAACCTATATTCTATAGGCTAAGTATAGCCTCTAAAGGAGCTTTACTATAAGATTCTTAAATTATAAAGTAGTTTAGGAATATAGGTATATAGCGTATTAGAGTCCTAGGATATAAGAGGCCTACTATTATAGTAGTAGCGTAGTAGAGCTAGTAGATTAGAATATACTAGAACTTAGTAGAGATAGAGGTATAATAGTTATTAAGGGACTAAATATTAAGGCGCTATCTTATACTATTCTTTATTCTCTTACTTATTATAGCGCGCAAATACAAAATAGTAGATATAGCTAAAGTAAAGAGGTAGTCTTAGTCTTACTTATAGTAGTCTAAATACGTTAAGAGACTTACGTAAAAGATTAGGAGTTATAAAGGATAGCTATTTATAAAATTATATAGGTAGGTTATATTAAAGTCTCTAAAGTATATATAAAGTAGTAAGCTTAATAAAGCTAGGAAGTATCTTACTCTTCTTTAAGGGTAGGAGCTAATTTACCTCTAGAAGATAAAACAAAGTAGCTAGGTTAGCTTTAGTTATTAGAGAAGTATTCTACTCTTTTATTATAAATATTACCTAACGTATCTTACTACTCTTTAGCTTACCTTACTAAAACTACTTATCTCTCTTCTATCTTATTAGCTATACTACCTACCTAATACGCTTAATTACTTTAAAGAAGTAGGAAAATACTCTTTATAACTAGATCTATTTAAAATAAGAATATAAAAAGTACTTATAGAGCTACCTACCTATATAACGTACTAAGAATAACGCTTAGGTAGCGTATCTAATACGTCCTATTAATTTAAAAATTTAATAAAAGAAAGCGTAAGCTCTCTCTAACTAAAGACTAGTCTCTTGTTAACTAGATCTTAGACCTTAACTAATATAGCTTTCTACTTTATATTATTAATATATAGCGAATAGTAGATATTCTTCTTACTACGCGTAGCTAAAATCCTCTTCCTAAACCTATTAGTAAGAACTAGGTATTGCGTTAAGTTAAGAGCTAGTTTTAGCTTTAGATAAAGTAGAATAAGAAGCTCTACTTATAGTATACTAAATATAAAGATCTAGTTAAGATTAGAGCGTAGTTTAAGCTTATATAAGAGATACGTAAGATATATAGAATACTTAATAAAGATATATATAACTTTAATAAGATAGGCTTTATAATAGGAGTAGCTAGTACATTAAAAGTAGTTACTAGTTTAGATATAATTAGTTAAGCTACTAACGTGTAACCTAGTAATTATAACTAGGTTATAGTAATTAAGTACGTTAGTATATCTAGCTTAACGTTACTACTATTTGTAATTTTAGTTAGTAAGGTCTACTAAGCTAGCTAGTATTAAGACCTTCTACCTAACTAGATAATTGTAGTCTCTAATAATAGCTAGATAACTAATAAGCTAGGGTTTAAGTAGCTAAAGTACTTTAATAAGTATACATAGTAGTTAATAGGCGTATATAAGCTTTTAATCTTAGATAGGTATAGTAGCTATACTATACCTAAGTTTAACTAGTATTATAAAGATAATAAGATTATTAGCCTCTATATACTAGCTTACTCTTCTTACTTCCTTTAGCTACTTAATATTAGCTACTTCTCTCTTCTTAAGTCTACGTATAGTTATAAGATTAGATAGCTAGTACGCTAAGGAGTCTTCTATATTAATAAAAAAGAGTTCCTTTAGGTATATACTTATATACGCTTATAAGTCTTCTCTAAAGCTATAATTAAAAGTAGATTCTAGGTAGTAAGACTTATCTTATTTAAGCCTACCTAGGTCTTATTAAACCTAACTCTTGTTAGAACGCTATCTCCTATTCTAGCTAGTAATATAAGCCTATAGGTAGTAGAGATACCTTATATAGTTACTTAGCTTAAGAAGTAGGCTTAACTACTTAGAACTTTTTTTTAACGTTAATCTTAAAGCCCCTCTAGTTAAGCTCTATCTTAACTTATTAAGGGCTATTAGATAGTAATATACTTAGTAGCTATTCTTATAGAAGAAAATATTAAACTTAAGGTTATAAATAATTACTAAAGATAGAAAAAAGATAAGCTAAGATAGTATATAGCTATAGGAGGCGTATTATAGGCTTAGGATAGATAGAGATTAGCTAAAGAAGCTAAGAGAAAGACTTAGATAGATATAATAACTATATACTAATATATACTACTAATATACACTAAGTACTATATATAAGGCTATAATAGGCGTTAGTATAAATCTATATAATCTATCTCTCTATAAAAATTTAACTAATTTAAGTATACTATTATAGCGTAACTAATCTTAGAGCTCTACTAAGTTTAGTAAAGTAGGCTAAGGAGTAGTAAGATATATTAGAAACTAGAGCTAGTGTACTATTAAAGTTACGCGTATATATATACTTATTTACTTTTCCTCTTACTACTCTACTTATCTAAGTTACTTATCTTTTAGAGCTTTATACGCCTTATCTCTTATAAAAGTACTTTACTAACTATAGACTCTCTTCTTTATAAGGCTACCTAAAGGCTCTAGTATACTTTTATTTAACTCTTATAGTATATTAGTATTTACTTTCTTTACCTAGTTAAGCTCGTAGTACACTAGCCTATTTCTTAATCCTAGATAATCCTATTAAGTCTAAAGGGTTTTTAGCCTTTAGGAAGAATATAGGTTTAGTCTACTTTAATTATCTTACTTACCTTTACTTACTTAAGCTTAATACTTTATAGGCTTATATACTTTACGTTTTAAGTATAATTCTAAACCTCTTACTTTACGTTAAGAAAGCTCTTAAACTAGGCCTTATTAGAAGTATTATTATTACTTAATACTTCTTCTTCTAATATAGAGATATAAGCTCTATACTATTACTAGTACCTAGAGAAATAGCTATAAGAAAGAGGAATCTAGTTATAAGGTACTATTTACTTCTTTACGCAAAGGGCGTATATTAGGTAGCCTTTTTATAACTAGAGAGGTTTAGGTTTTAGGCTAGAAAGGTATATACAAAGAGTTAATAATAGAAGGGCTATTAGAGAGTAAAGGAAGTACTTTATAGAGAGAAATAGTGTATATCTATCTATAGCCTACTACTAAAAGACTATTAGTTATAAGGCTTTAAAATTTTAATATAGAAATAGACTTTATTAGACCTATTTACTTTCTTAGGGTTTTAGTGTATATACGTTACTAGAGGTATATTTACTTAGATAATCTAGAGACTATATATATAACTCTAGATCTATCTATACTAAACTATATTTAGAAGATTATAGCTACTTATAGGAAGGGCCCTATCTCTTTACTCTTAGAGAATACAAGAAAGTACCTCTTACTATTAGGGTAAAACTTATAGAGTACTTCTTTATCTTTACCTTTAAAGTAAGCCTTTATATTAGTACTAAGGGGTTAATAGTACTTGTAATATAAATAGCAATTAGCGCGCTAGAAAATCTATTACTAAAACTTAGGTAAGGCCTTAATCTTAGAGTAGAGGATGTTCTTAAAATTAGGAGCGCTAATAATAGTTAAAGTAACAATAACTACTATTAGGAACTACTAAGAGTATAGGTTAATACTAAGGAGAAAGTTAAATATATTATCTACTATAATAGTATTATTAATATTAAAGTAATAAAACTAGATATTAATATATAATAACTTACTAGTATAGATAGTCCTAATTATATAGAGAGTACTAAGGTAGTAATACTTTTTAGGAATAAGCTTATTATCTACATCTAGACTAATTTTAAGATTAGCCTTAGTTAGCTAAAGCTACTAGAAGGTAGTAACTAAGTTGTTATAGTAGTATCCTATATAGATTATTACTTCTAAGATACCTCTATCCTTAATACGCTCGTAAACTTTAGTAAGATATAAATAGTAACTTAATATAACTAGAAAGACTAACTACCTAATAATATTAAAGATAGCTTTAAGATATATAGCTAGCTTATCTAATAATATAAGTAAAGATATAATACTAATATTTACTATTATACTATAGTCTTCTTACTCTTATAACCCTAATTAATATATATTAAAATTAACTAATAGAGCTAGAAATTAGTATATACGTTTAAGGCTACTATACTAATTAGAGAGAGATCTTTTACTTAAAATTTTGTAGTGTTAGTAGAAGACTTTTTAACTAGTATTAAGATAAGTACTTATATTAAAGCTAACTAGCTCTACAAGAGATAGAGTTTCGTTTATTATAAGGTAATAGTAATTGTTTTTAAGATAATTTAGCACGTAAGTACTAGGATTAAGGTAATAAGCTATATTTAATAGATCTTAAGAAAAGCGCTCTTTTATAGTAAAGATAAGGTTACGTACTCCTAATAGTAAAGATAAGATAGCTTATTCTTTATAGTAAAGATAAGTAGCTTATTCTTTATAGTAAAGATAATAGAGTATACTCCTTATAATAAAGATATAGTAATATACTAAATCTAGAGAAGGTAATAAAATTCTTAGAGTAGATAGGAGTATAGTAGGTTTTTAAACGAGGCGACGTCTATTCCTTCTAACTTTAATTTAAGTTAGCCTATATATTTACCCTAAGATCTACTAACTAGTCTTACCTTTATTACTCTATTTTAGGTTATTATAGCTCTATCTATACCTTGTATTCTACTAAGCCCTAGAAGTAAAGGTAAAGATATATAACTAATTAATACTAGCGTTATAGTAAAGAATTCTATACCTATTATCTATAGCGCGTTATAGGGATATATACTTAAGATATTTAAAGGATCCTTAGTAGCTAGCTATAAATATACCTATATTAGTAGTATTCCTTTAGTAGCTCTACTTACTTGTCTAATATAGATTTACAAAGAGATAGTTTAAGGTAGGTATATTAATAGATATAATTTTCTAACTATTATTTATAACTTAAGATAAATATATATATCTATATATTAAGTAATATATATACTACTTCTTATAGTATTAATAGCCTTATACTTTATTATAAACAAGTAGTTATAGTTAATTCTATATACTACGTACGTAATAGACTACTTAGTAAATAATAAGCTATTTAATAAAGAGAAATAATATCCTTAGATAGAATAAAATAGCTAAACCTAGATATTTTAATAGTCCTTATTTTTTAAATTAAAGAAGGATTAATTAATTTATAGTTTTCTTTAGCCTTGTACCTAGTATTTTCTTATATAAGGTAAGTGTCTATTATATATATAAAGATTATAAGTATTAATAATCTTAAAAAGTATACTCTTATACTATACGCAAATTATAGCACTAGGTTATAGTATTAAGTAGACTCCTAACTAAGGGAAAGACATTCTAGTTTGTATCCTACTACTACTACTATACTAATATACTTTTTAGGTATAATAGTTATTAGGTTTATAGAGAATATATACTATTATAGTATTATGCATCTAATATATATCTAGGGCCTAAGAGCTTATTAGGTTTAAGAAACTTAAACTTTATTAGCTAAACTAACTCTAAACATTATTAGCACTCCTATAGATTATATCCCTATAACCTAAAGGCTTGTTAGCTACTCCCCTACCTTCTTCTTAATTATCTTCTTTTCTCTATAGCTCTTCTTTATAAGCTCTTAGTACTTACGTTTCTCTAGTAACTATATACCCTTTTTTTTTTACTATTAGCTTCTTTATAATACTCTACTATAGTATAAGTAATTAATTAACTTAGTAAGAAGACTTTCCTATTTAATATTATTGTTACTATATTTAAGTAACGCTTATTTATTAATAATTCTTAAATAACCTAATATTTCTTTTTAATCTTTAAGAAATATTTTAAGATCTAAATAGCTATCTTTAGAACTAAACTTTAGGACCTAAAAGTAAACTTTATCTCTTAGTATTTAAGACTTTTTTAATATAAGAGAAGATAGCTTAAAATACCTTAGTATATTATCGACGTCCTTCTAGAACAAGTAAGTTAAACTAAGTCTATCTCTATTATATAGTAGCTGCTTAATATCTACTAGTATTATCTCTAGGTAATTTAAGATATTACTAATATTTACGAGGATACTATTATTAAATAGGATCTCTTCTACGCCTAGATTTAGGCCCCTACTCTAAACGTAGTCTTTTACTACGCCTAGATACTCCTTAAATTTACTCTTAAATATAGCTAGCTTACTAAATTACTTACTTTTATAGCCTCTATTTCTATATATTAATTATTCTTACTATAAACTTACTAACTACTACTTAGTTCCTTATTAGTAAGATCTTGTTCTATTTATCCTATTAATAGTAATATTATATAACTTCTTATACTTAGCTAAGGAGATCTAATATAACTTAGAAGAATAATAAGATAGGGTAGTACTATTACCTTAATAGTAGAGTATAACTTAATAGTATATTGTTTAAAAAGATGCTACTAAACTAAAGAGCTTAGAAAACGTGTCTACGTTAAGAGGTAAGTACTTACGTAATATAAGGTATAACCTAACCTCTTCTACGCCTTCTCCTTACTATCCTTTTATCTTAAAGTATACGCTACTCTTACTAGTATCTAGATACTACGTTAGAATCTATAGTTAGTATTACTATATATATACCTATAGACTACGTCTATTATAAGGAGTTTTTACTCTATTTAAGATTTAAAGAAGAGAAGGTTATATATAACCTAGTAAAGTTATTTTCTAGTAAGTAGTATCTTATTATTACTAATAGATAGCGCTTTAATAATAATATAGCTTTTTCTATCTACTATTATAGGTATAAAGAGAAGATAATACTACTTATATAAGAAAAAGAAAAGTATCTAACTAAGAGAGAAATAAACACGTCTAATAGCAAAACTATATAGCTTTAATTAGAGAGGTCTAATTTTAGAACTAAAAAGTAGAATAGAATTATTATTATATACGCAGCCTAGGTCCTAGAATTAGTTTCTTCTCTTATCTCTAGACTAATAATTCTAAATTTACACTACAGAGCTATCTAAGATAGTAGGCCTCTTGATATATATAACTCTAGGCTTAGTATACTATATCTTTAATCTTTACGCCTTAATAATACTTTAGGAGGTATCTCTTAGCTTAGTATACTTTTAGTATCTCCTTAGTTTAGAGTATTCTAGTCTAAAAGAGAGACTAAAGATTAAGATTATATTATAAAGCTATAGAGTACTAAAACCTTTAGAGATAGTATATTAGCGCTACAAGAATACTAAAATATCTAGAGCTAGCTTAAAAGTATCTAAAATCTACTTAGCTTTCTAGGTTAGATTATAGAGCTTTTCTTTAGCTTTAAGAATTAAGTCTATAGATAAGTCTAAAAGTAGTAATTTTCTACTATATATTTAAGGTTCTATACTAGTAATAGTTAAACTACTATTTATAGATAGGTATTAATAGATAGCTTACTAAGTAAGAGGGGTAATTATATATTAATAAATATAGTACTAATAGGAGACTATTTTTAGGACCTACTACTAAAATTTAGAAGAAGGCTTATATTATAGCCTTACTGTAATTTATTATAATATTAGGAAGTTAAGTACTTTATTTTAAGAGCGTATAGCCTTATTAGAAAAGAAAACTTAATTTATTATAATAGCAATATAAGGTAGTATAATTATTTACAATATATCTTACTTAAGAACTTTATTATTAACTCTACTTTAGCTAGTCTAACTTTATAATATCTCTTTATTATTCTTATTATTATATATTACTATTACCTTATACTACTTATAAAGGTTAGATATTAAGGCTATAGAGCTAGATATATTTATCCTAGGCTAATTCTAAGTGTAAAACTCTATAAAAGATTTACTATTTTTTCTAGCTAGTGCGTAATCTTCTATATCCTACTCTATTTTATAGAGTTATTTATTTAATATTATATATACTATAAAATTTCGTAGATATACTTCTTTATATAGCTTCCTATTAATAAAACCTTAGAGATATAGTATTTTAAATAGGTATATTCTATTAAAGCAAAGAGTCTAAATATAAGATCTTTAAGGTACTAGAACTAAGGCTTTAGGAGCTGTATCTAATTACTATACCTTAGAGTACTAGCCTCTAATATTATAAGGATATATAGATTACTTAACTTAATTACTAATAGTATTTTACTACCTCTATAGATCCTTAGTTAAAAGGTAAGAAAGTAGAGCTTATTATAGAGAAGTATTCTAAGCTTTTAGTAGTAGCTCTCTACTAGTAGAATTATAGAAAGTCTTCCTAATTATTACTCTCTATCTTGTCTCTATTATTCTCTAGGTCGATTTCTATAGTACTTAAGTTAGAATATAGATCTATATTAATAGTATACGTTGCTTCTACACGTACTAATTAGTTCTACTTTAGTTTTTTAAAGAATTCTAGTAAGAGTAGATACTATAACGTAAAAATACTTTAAAGTATCTCTAAATTTATTAACTCTATACCTAAGGCGCTTAGTAGTACGTAAGTTATATAAGCTTATATCCTCTTTGCTATTTAAATAGCTAATAGTATAAATTATAGATTAGATTCCCTATAATTTAATAAGAATGTAAACGTAGCTATTAATAACTAGCTTATTATTAGTATCTATACTTAGAACTCTAAAGTTTATAAATAAGTTATTAAAGGGTAGAGTAATTCTATAGGTAAGAAGTTTAGTCTAGCTATTAATAATAACTTCTTTATAATTAAGCTCCTTTATAGGCTCTATACTAGAAATATCCTTGTCTAACTTTAGAATTATAAGGTCTATTTCCTATTTTCTATTAGGTAGCTAAGGGATATAGTATAGTATAGACGATATTACGTCTAGAACCTATATATCCTTTTCTACAATAACTAATACGTATTAAGGTTTGTCTATCTTACTTATAGTAACGTTAGCTAGGTCCTAAGGCAAGCTATAATTGAATTAAAAATCTTAGATAGTACTTTATATATATACTTATTACTTAAGGCTATCTAGTACGTCCTTACTACTTGCTATATTAGAATGTATTTGTAGTATAAGCCTAAAAACCTACTATAAATTTTTTAGGTTATAGAATACTAAATATAGTCCTACCTTACTATTAAATCTTTTTTAAAACGGCACAGATAACGCTCTTCTACTAGACCTAGTAATCTACTACTAAAATTAGTTGTTAAGAACTTAGTAATTAAGATAATAGACCTTAAGAGTTATTCTTATATACTTAGTCTATTTATTAAACTAGGCGATACTCTATTTAATTACTCTATTAAAATAGTAGACTACTTACTCTTTAATACTATCTACTAAATTAGCTAGAAATATATAATTATTAATTTTAAGCTTCTTCTACTAGCTTAAGCTAAGTATTAGCTTATACTTTATTAGGAAAGTTATCTATATCTAAATCTCTAATATTATTGTAAACTAGTCGCTAAAGGTAGTTTTTAGCTACTCTAAGGTACTAAGGATATTACTAACAATCTTATTACTAAAGCCTACTAATTCTATACTACTAGTAATAGGTTAGTACCTTTCTAAGTAGGTTATAGTAATATTCTACTTAAATTAGTAGTAGGTAAAGCTTTTATAATATATAACGTACTCTAGTTATATTTCTAATATCTAATACCTTACTATGCTTAGTATCTTTAAGATATACTCTAAGCCCTTTTTTTTTCTCTATAAGTAATAACTTTAAATAGCTATTAATAGCTGTAGTAGGCTTACTAATAATATAAACATTAACCTTTCTTTCTTACCCTAATACGTTTTTAATAATTATTTAGTACTAGTAAGAAACGTTTTTTAGTTATTCTATAAAAAGTCTAGTATAAACGTAGAAGTACTATATACCTAGGTTAGCTATTTTTAAGGAGTTAAAGATTATATAAAAAAGCTATTTAATAAACTTCTAATAGATTGCCTTTATTCTAATCTTTTTCTCCTTTATCTACTATACTTAGAAGTATTTACTTACTAGATTTATAGCAAGTTTTATATTATTAAAAATAAATACTTTACTCTCCTTTTTATATACTATATCTATATCTAGCCTAAACTCTAAGTCCTATTTATTATCTTCTCTTTTTCTAGCTACAATATAAGTCTATATTTAGCTACTACGCGCTATAGCTACTCTATTCTAGAAATCGATATCTTTAAGTTTACTAAGACTAAGTACTCTAGATACTATAGTAGTGTAGTTTCTAATATTAGCTAGTATAACCCTAAGGTTCTAACTCTATCTCTTAGCTATAAACCTTACTTTTAGCTATAGGATAGTAAATACTATTATAAAGTTAGAGCTAGCTAGTAATAGATTAAGAGTAGTATTAATACGTTCTAACTTCTTTATACTCTTTATATCTACGTATTACTATATAAGTTATATTTTAATCTCCTATCTCTTAGTATAGAATCTACTAAGATCTACGCCTCTTACTAAAGTACGCCTATAAACTATAGTTATATTCCTATTATAGCTTCTAAACCTAATAGCTATATTTTACTATTTAGCTTAGTTTAGATAAAAGCTATTTCTAGTATAGATTTAATAGTATATAGTAGCTTACTTTATCTATACCTCTACTATAGATAAGGTTCTTACTAGAAAGCTTTGATTTTAAATCCTATATATATATTTAGCTATCTTACACCTCCTTCTTACTATATAAGGTAGACATAAACCCTTAGTCTAAATAGTAAGCTCTAGGGCTATATCTTACTTTTTAGAAGTAGTAATACTACTAGAGCTAATATCTAATATTGTATAACTTTAGTTACTAGGAGATATATAGTACTATCTCTAGAGGAGAGATTAGTTAGACCTTAGCTCTATAGTATAAATAAGTTATTTACTTTAGCTAATAATATTATATACTATTAGGTAGTAATATATACTACTATAAGCTAATTAAATTATAGTATTAATATTACTTAGGCGTATATAGTAAAGCTTATAGATTAGGTCTAGAGGCGTAAATAGGTCTTGCTAACTCCTAAATTAAAACTACTAATATAGGCGTACTACTATATCCTAACTTAATAATAGCTTTACTACTACGCTATAATGCGTAGATTATTACTAGTAGCTTAGACGTACTATAGATATAAATAGCTTTATATTTACTTGTAATTACTAGTCTCTAGATACTTACTATCTTCTCTTCTACTTTCTATCTACCTCTTACTTTAGTTTACGCTCTAAAACTCTACAAAATAAATACGTAGAGATAGCCTAATAAAGGAACTTAGCTTAGCCCTAGCCCTCTACTTAGTAAATATCTATTAAATATTTAAATAATTAAAGAGCGATTATACTTATCTATATTAAGTAATTAGGAGATATTATATATTATAGACTATAAGTATTACTTTAGTACAATACTACTACTTTTATAGGAGCGTACAGCTTAGTCGCAACGTAGTATTTAAAAATATTCCTATTTCCTCTAAGCCTAATATATAGTAATACTTATATATAGATACTAATATAGATAGCTATTTGTCTATACTAATATACAAGACTAATAATAGTACTATAGTAACTATAACCTATTACTACCTAAGAGATAGTTAAAGCTACTTAAACTTCTAGGAGAAATTCGAAATAAAATCTACTAGTACGTATTTCCTCTATTTTTAGGGCTCTTTCCTTAGTATAAACTTAAAAGGAGTAGTATAAGGCTTCTTGTAGTTAATAAATAAGTCTATAAAGAAGTTATAAGTCTAATATATAGTATAAAGCTACTTAGACTTAAATATAATAAAGATAACTTAATTATTAATAATAAGTTTTACTATTAGGATAACGAGGATTACTACGTTAGATACTACTTAGGATAGAACTAGAACTTTTCTATACTTCTCTAATTACTTAGTAGAAAAATATTTTAATATATTAATAATATTAAGATTTACGTAGATCTTAAAGACTCTAAAGATACTAAGTACTTAATTTTACTAGACTTTGTTTATACACTCTATACTAAAGGAAGAATATAGCTAAAGCGCTTTACTATAAAATTTATAGTAGCGATATTAGTAGGTAAGAAAGAAGAGGTTAAGTTTTTCTACTTTTTCTAGGTATTTAAGAAAGTTCTAGAGTTTAAAGACATACACTTTAAACTTAAGGATCTATATTAGCTAAAAGGAGAAGATAGCTAATAGCTCCTTTAGAGGGTATATACACTTAGAGATAGCTTATTACTAGGACGTAAACGTAAATTTAAGTAATTTTAGAAGTAATATTAACGTCTCTAGTAGTTATAAGAATAAGAGTATAGGCTCTAATATCTATCTAACTATAATAGAATAACCCCTATAATAAAAAAAAATAGTACTTTAGCTTAGATACTTAAAAGCGTTAGTACAACTCTTACACTTTATAAAGTTGTTATTATATTACTAAATTTTAATATTTCTTAATCTATACCTACCTTCCTACCTAAAAATTACTATAATACTAATACCTTCCTACTAAAGTTATAATAATTCTTCTATAAAGCCTAAATAAGTACAACTCTTTATAGAGCTACTACAACGTATATATTAATAATAAAAGTTATTAGGCGCCTATATATACGCCTTAGACCTAGATAATATTATAAAAGAGTTATATTTAGCTATATAGCTATAAGTAGTAATCTTGTATATAAGGTTTTAGCCCCTATTAGTACCTCTAACTAAAGCTATCTAATAAGGGTATAGACTAATCTCTACTAAGGTAACCCTAGGTAAACTTATAATATATTATATTTTAGCTTAGGTAATAGTAAATATACACTCTATAGTATCTTTGTTAGCGTAGAAGAGCCTATATTAATACTATAGTATTAAGCACGTCTAGCTATAGTAGCTTTCTTAGCCTTACTACGCTAAAGATAAATAGTAATATCTTTTATACGTATAGAGTAACCTTACTACTTTCTAAACTTATATTAGAGTATCTATAGAGCTATATCTACTATATACTAAATAGCGCGCTATATTATAGATAGCCTTTTAGGAGTAGTAAGTATAATTACTATTATTAATATATCTACTAAAGTTGCGTCGCTCTACTTATAGTACTTAGTTAAGGTTAAGTACGTAAAGAGTAATATTAAGTACCTCTACTAAAAGGTTAATAATACTAAGACTATACTTAAGAAGCTTTAATAGCTTCTAGATAAGTAGAGTAAGTTATAGCTTCTTACTATAAATATATTACTAGACCTACTCTAGAAATATTTATAGGAGCTAAAAGAGCTTAAAGCTACTCTCTAAGCTAAAATTAAGCTTACTAGGCCCTATAAAGTAATATAGTAATTTAGTTTCTAAGCTTTAAAATAGCTATTAATAAGTAAAGAAGTAGAGAAGATAGTTTAGAACTTTAAGAAGTATAGATATACTTTTAGCTTTACCCTCTAAGTTAATTAGACGTAAGCCTCTATACTTAGACCTACTATCTATATATATAGCGTCTTACTAATTGTATAGAGACCTTATAGCTAATATAAGCTAGTAGCTAGACTTAATAAAACTACTTATTATAATAGGCGCTTCCTTTAACTTACACGCTAATAAGTATAACGTATAGTATTTACTAAATACCTATACTAATCTACTAAAGACTATTATAAATTAGGTAAATAATAAGGATAGTAAACCTATATTCTAGTTATATAGTATAGCTAGTATAGGAAAGTCTATAATTACGTAGACTACTACCTAATCTTTTACTAAAACTAGTTAGCTTAGTATAAGCTTTTTTAAGAAAGGTAAAGGTAAGACTTATAGTATTATAGAGTATAGAGTAAATTAAGTTAGTTAAATATCTATATATAGTATTATAAGATAGTTTCTAGTATATATTATTTTATAGTAAGCTATTTCCTATAACGCTTTAGCACGTCTTAGTTAGTAAAAGAGGTATTAGAGGTAGTATCTCTTACACTATTAGTACTTTATTAACTAGGCCCTTATAATTAAGAATTAGGCTAACTTAATCCTAAGAGATAATAGCGCTTAAAGTCTTATAAAAGACTAAAACTCTAAGAAAGTTGTAGAATACTAAAATCTAGATCTACTAGAATTTAATCTATAGCTAAATATAGCTATTTAAAGTAATTTAGTATCTATATATTATAGACGTTCTTAGTAAACTTATATACTATCTATTTCTCTCTTCTATCTAGGGTAGTAAAATTAAACTTGTAAATAGAATAGTAGTAATACTTAATATCCTTCTCCTTAATAATTAGGTAATACCTATAAATTTTTATAGAAGTATAGTTATATAAAATTAAGAAGGTAAGAATCTCCTAGTAAAGCTCTATCTCCTAACTAATAAGTCTAAAGAGCTTAATAGTAGCTCTTACTATAAGTATTATACTATAAGTATTCTATTAGTTTATAATATTAAGTACTATAGTACTATACTTTACCTTATAAGTAAAGAATAAGAAGTATATATAGTACGTAGCTATAAAGTATAACTAATTACTAGAGATAAAGTTACTAATAAATAAAGTAAGCTTATCTAGCTACTCTTTAGTAAATACCTCCTACTTAAATCCTATAAAGTAGTTAGGCTATAGACGCGTTCCTATTAAGAGTAAAGAGTTATTCTAGCCTTTATTAGTACTCTTAATTAGAATATTAAGATAATTAGCGCTATAGGTAGCTAGAGTCTCTACTAAAAGTATAATTAAAAGAGAGATATTATAGATAACTCTAGTCTTATTCCTATTCTATATCTTTTAGTATATCCTTTTAAAAATATTATTATAAAATAATAAGTCTTAGAGAACTATTTGTTTTATATTAAGTAAGTTTAAGAAGCTCTTCTTACTCTTCTTAGTTATCTCTAGTACTAATTCTTCTATAAAGCTACTTTTAGTAGAAAGTAAGAGTTTATAACGTAGATCTTAGTAGAGAGTACTTTTAACTTCTTTTAGCTTTTAGTTACTAGGTATTATAGAGCTTAGCGTAATAGAGCTTAGTATAATAGAAGCTAGATTAATAGAGATCTATATAGATTACCTCTAGCAAAGAGAGCCTAAAGACTTCTACCTAGTAAGTAGATAGCTTATATTTTTATTACTTTACTTAGAGTATCTTTTAGGCTAGTGTCCTGTTTTTATCTAGTATAATATAGGATTTTTTTAGCTATTAACGTTATCTACCTCTTCTTATTTAGCTAACTTGTTAATAATAGCTTTGTTAAGATTATATCGTGCCTATTTATAGGAAGTACTAGTAGTACTAGATTCTAAGATATCTAGGTATTACTTCCTCTCTTTAGGTTACTAGATAGGTAAAAGCTACTAGATAAGTTTTTAAGGCTACTTAGATTATCTAAGGTTAGTAGCTTACTTAGCTTACTTAGCTTTAGTTGTTTAAGATTGCTTTTACGTTACTACTTTCTAAGAAAAGGATAGAATTATATAATTATTAGTTTAGGGGCGTAAGGTTCTTTATATAGAACGCGTATAGTTTATAAGATATACTTTAAAGTATTAGAATATACTTAATATAATTATATAATAAAGTATATCTATATACCTTTATCTTCTAAGAATAGTATAAGTAGTTTTTACTAGGTAGCTAGAGGCTTTAAATAAGTAGCTATATTATTTAAGTTAAGATATTAAGCGCTTATATCTTACTAGTAGGTTTATTATAGAGTTATCTAGCGTAAAAGCAAGATAGTATAATAATACCTAATAATAACGCTAAGCTACTAAGGTACTAAGATATACGTACTCTTATACCTATACTTTAGTACGTTATTATTTCTACGCCTATATAAACGCGCTATTATTATAGTAGAAGGTAGTATTAAGGTTTATTCTTCTTTAAGATCTACTTAATATTAATAGTTATAATAGGTAGTAGCGCTAGCTAAGTGCTAAGTACTCCTAAGGTTATAGTTGTACCTTTACCTATATTGTAGAAAATTACTTACCTTAGCGTGTACTAAATATAACAATATAATATATAAGTAATATAGATACCTTATATATAGTCTTTCTAGCAAAATTTTAGTCTATAGTATTTTAACTTAGTATACTTTATATCTAGGACTTCTATTAAGTAAGCGAACTTACTCTTAGATCTTTACTTACTATTACTAGTAATACTAATAGTAGAGAGTGTCGTAGTATAGTAGGTTAATTAGAAAGTAAGCTCTAGAAAGTATTATTTTATATATCTACTAGCTTAATATACTATATACTATATATATAAAACTACACTACTTACTTAGGATATTCTTTATACTCTACGAGTAAAAATCGCCTTTAAATAGTAGCTACTATCTTAGTCTCTATTATAGTAGGGTTATATAGTATAAATACTAGGTTATATAGCTATAATAATTAAGGCGTAGTATTACGCTATTAACTTTCTAGATTATATAGATACTAAAACTATATACTCTATAATAAACTAATATTTAGTCTTCTACTAAGTTAAGAGTCTAAATATACTAGGAATAATAAGCTACTTACTTTAGCGCTATATAGTAAGTCTTTATAGAGATACTAGGACTTTTTATACCTATTTAGTATACGTAAATAATACTATTGTTCTATTATTAGGTTATACTCTAAAGCCCTACTAGCGCTAGCTATCTATACTATACTTATTATATATTATACGCTACTTATATTATAATCTAGTTAGTAAAGTAGTACTAGATAGAATAATATCTTACTATTTCTCTTCTTAGTAAGTATAATATAACTCTATATAGTATAGCCTACTCGCTATAGTTTTTTATAGCTCCTTTAAGTACTACTATAGTAGCTTTATTCTCTAATTAGATATTTCTAGCTTATTTTTACGCGTATTATTAAAAGCTTATAACTCTTTAAGCTTAGCTTTAAAACAATAATAGATTACTTATAATACGTAGCTTTAGCTTATTTAGAGGTGCTCTATTAAGTAATTTATTAGTCTTCTTAATAGTAGTAGTAAATCCTATACTCTTTCTTAGTAATAATTTATTCTATATATTCCTTCTTATTTTTCTAGTAGTTATCTATTAACTTGCCCTACTTTGCCTATCTAGTAGTAGTATTTATAGAATAGGCTAATCTTACTATAAAGTTAGTAAGCTACTACTACTACTACTACTACTATTAAGGGGCTTTAGATAATAGTTTAGTAAGCTAATAAATAATCTATTAATATAGAGTCTCTCTATAACTTAAGATATAAATAAAGTTAGATATTTAGAACTCTATAAACTCTACTTTTAGGTATAGTCTATACTAAGTCTATATACAAAAATTATAAAGATTATTACTAGTAGCTAAATATACGTATATAATTATTTAAGTAGCCTTAAGACTATAAATAAAAGGAAAATACTACTAGTATAAGGGGTAAAGAGCTAGCTATAGAAGATTATAACCTAAAAATAGGACTAGTTATTTCTTAACACCTTATATCTCTATAAGCTAATTAGGGCCTAATTTTAGGCTCTCTTTATACTACTTAGAGAGGAAATTAGGCGTAATTATACTAGTTTATATTAGCTTATAGCAAGCTTAGGGTTACTTAGCTATAACTTAAGCTACTAATTATTATACCTAATTTCAGGACCTATTTAATCTAATTAAGCTTAAATTAGGCACCCTCTAGGATTAATTAAGCTAGCTTAAGATCTACTTAGGCGCGATCTTATTTACTTAAAGTAACTATAATTATACTAACTATATCCCTATATTTTATATATCTAGGGATAGATCTATTATAGAAAGGAGTCTAATTCTAGACCTTTCTAGATATTAAAAGAAAGTAGATTAAATATAGATTTTATCTATTAAACTAATATATTTATTAAATAGGTTTAGTAATTTTATAGTAAGGTTTACTTTAGTTTAGAGTAGATATATTAATAAAAGCTACTAGAATTACAAAGCCTAAGCGCGATTAAACTAGTAAGAATTTCTTAAAGTAACTACAAACTTTATTTAAAAAATATAATAATATAGTTATTAATTATAATATAGAGGTATATTTGTTAATATAACAAAGTAAACTCTAGGAATACAAGGTATTAAATTATAGAGGTTAGCCTCTATCTTCTAAAGAGATTATAAGTTATTTATTATAATAGATATAGTAAAATACTAACTAGATCTTCTAAGAAAATTATTACCTATTACCTATTAGGCAAACACTTATAGTATCTATCTTAAGGAAGAAAAGAAAGGCTATATAGTAACTCTTAGTTTTTATTAGTATTTAGTATAGTAGATTAGCTCTAAGTTTTATAACCTAGACACTCTAATATATATTATTAAAGATTTAAGTTAAGTTTACTCCCTCTATTAAGTTATATATATTCTATTATAACTAATTTACCCTATTCTATTAGATTAGGATCTATAGAGATATTGTCCTAGATATACTAAGATCTAGTATTAGACTTAGAAATAGTATATTAGAGTTATTAGTTAAGAAGAAGCTTATCCTTACTACTTAGTAACGTATTATCTAGTAGATTCCTCTTTCTTTTAGGCTTCTTTCTAAAATCTTTAAAACTACGTATACTTTTATCTACCTAGTCTTGTTATAATACTACTATTTTATCTAAATTAATTTTGTCTATAGTTTCTATCTTATCTATTAGACTAGTAATTATAATAGTTGTATTATTATAACTACTAATAGTATAACTTCTTAGGCTTTTATATACCTAATACTCGCAAATAGTATAATAAATCTAGGTATTTATATTACTAAATTAGCGTGTATATTAAAGATATTATAAAGAAGTCTTCTTAATAAGCTCTTTATAGGTAAGTTTAAGATACTCTTATAAGTAAGAGCGCTTATAGTAGTAATACCTATAGACTAAGTAGAGATAATATAAAATTATATCTAATAATTTAATAAGTTCTTCTAGCTTATATTCTTTAGCTACTCTATTATAGTATTAATTAATATATTCTTACTAGGCCTTTCTTCTAGTAATTATTAGTAGATTAACATTTCTAGTACAAATATACTCTAGGTATAAGAATAAGTTTATAAAATATCTTTTTCTTCTTTTATATAAGTTTAAGAAATAAAACTTAAGGCCTTAAGTAGTACAAATTATATCTTAGTAGATAAAGTACTAATATATAATTCGCTTCTTATTAGTATAAAATATATTAAAATAGAATTTCTACTTAGCGATACTTTCTACTAAGACTATCTATCTAACTCCTTAAGAGATATATCTTCTACAAGAGTAGTATTAATAGTATTAAACTTTTTCTTTAAACTTATCCTTTATTTTTTCTTCTAGTTTAGCTTTATAAGCTTTAGTAATATAGACGTTAAGACTATAAGTATTAAAGAGCTTATCTTTTTCCTTACTTATATAAACTAAGAAAGGGTATAGATACTTTACTAGATCTTTTAAATCTAATAAAGTATAAGGAAGAGAGTATAGACTATAAAATCTTTTAAGATAATTAAACTAAGTAGGTAGGCCTAATTTAACTAAATAGTTATTCTTTTTCTTCGTCTTATCCTTTTAATAGGCTAGATATTAACGTAGCTTCTTAATATTAAAGTATTATACTCTCTTATATCTTTTAAAATAACTTGTAAGAGTTTTATAGCTACTAAAATTAAGGTTATAGATAATATATTTCTAGTTCTCTTCTATCTCTTTATATACTATATTCTTACTATTATTACTTTTAGTGTATTTATACTTATTACATCTATTAGTATTATAGTTATTATTATTATTATCTTTACCCTTATTATCTTTATTGTACTCTCCCTAACTCTTATACTTATCTTCCTAGAGATTAAGCTCTACTTTTAAATATCTTCTACTATACGTAATAAAAAGATCTATATATTATCTTAGATCTTTATTATCTTATAAAATATTCTATTTTTAAACAAAGTGCTAGAAGATTTAATTTACTATTTAGGAATTGCTTTTAAGTACACGTATTCTAGTAGTTACGTTAGAAACTATTCTTTTAATTTATAGTAGTTCTTTTCCTAATACTTAGGCCTAATCTACGTCTTTAAAGTATTACTATTATATATCTACTAA
>JALNQF010000574.1:0-21636 GCA_028456385.1 Ophiosphaerella korrae | reverse complement strand
TATACTTATCCTAATCTATTAATCTATTACTACTAAGAATAATAGATTATAGATTACCTTAATCTATAATCTATTAACGCTAAGAGTCTATAGATTACAGATTACCTCTTAGGTATCCTAATTATATGTAGTTTCCTAATTAAGTTCGTATTCTTTATATTTGTAAGAACTTAATCCTTTAGTTATAGGGCTAATTAGTTCTATCTGTATTTCTCTTGTTACTATTATAATACCTAAGATACTTGTTCTTAAAAAGTTTAATAAAATAAAGGAGAAACTAAAACCCTTTATAGTATTAGTATAACTCTAGATAGATATATAAGTACTATACTTTAATATAGAAGAAAAGAAGGTAATATATATTAGAATATACCTTAAAGAAGATATAATAAGATAGTTTAAACCTTACTAGATAGATTATATAATATACGCTCTAATAATATAGAAAGATAAAACTAGAGCTAATTTTAGAAGCTATAAATACTTTACTAGGTAAATAAAAGTAGTATTTAGAGATATAGATATTACCTAATAAGTAGAAGAAAAACTTAAAAATCTTATATAAAGTAAGAGTATTCCTAAATATATATTATAGTTTAAATAACTATTATAAAATATAGAATAAAATAAATTAGCTTTAATATTATAATTTAAATAAAAATTAAACGTAAAAATTCGATATAAAATAATTTATATAGAGAAACCTAGGATACTAGAAGCTTTAAAATAATAGGTAATATAAATTAATAATAATCTTTAAGAATAGAAGAAGAATAAGTATAGTAGTTAACCTAGAAACTAAGACGTTAGAGACTCTATAATCCTTAACACTAATAAGGATAAGAAGAAGAAGAAAAATAAAGACTTTATATACTTTAACTATAGTAAAAAAGGCTACTACGTAAAAGATTACTAATTATAAAAGAAGAAGGATATAGTATATTTATAATAGGTGTACTAGGGTCGACTTCCTAATAACCTTTAGAGTTATTAGTAGATTACAAGGTAATAATAAAGTTTATATTATAATTAGTAATAACTATAAATAATAATTAATTTATATGTGTAATATTAAGTATTAGCGTTCTAGGTTAGAGATTAGATTACTAATACTATTCTAATAATATATATCCTATTTAACTATATACTTATACTAATCTATTTATATAATACTATAGATTACATTAATCTATTTATATATAATTATAGATTACTTTAATCTATTTATACGTTATTATAGATTACTCTAATCTATTTATACGTAATTATAGATTACTACTACGTATTCTAGTTATAAGTAGTTTCCTAATTAAAGTTATTACTTTACTTATCTTATACTTTGTTAGTACCTAAGTTAAAACTAATTAGCTCTAACTTAATTTCTCTTATTACGCCTATAATACTATCTCCTCCTCTAAGTAGGTTCTAGTTTATCTATCCTAGAGCTAGAGTTATTAATCTAGTTTCTTTATTAATATAGAGTTCTTTATCTTCTCTTATACCTACTAAATCTACTCTTTATTATCTTTAATTAGTAGATTATATATTATACTATAGTATTACTATATTTCTTTATTCTTATTATAAATCTTTAAATCTTCTTATAGAGTATATTTCTTTAAAATATAGTAAGGCTTATAAGGTATATATTTATACTAATACTTATATATTTTATAATCTTTCTAGCGTATCTCTTATAAAGTATAAGTTAATAATACTTATTTATACGTTTATACTTATTTATAATAAGGAGAGCTATTAACTATACTTAAGATAAACTATCTAAATAGATTACTAAGGCTAAAAAAGAATGTAATTAAATTCTAAGTATATAGGTAGAAAATTATACTTATTTACTTTATCTTTATAAGATAAAAGCCTTAAATAATAAGAAGTCTATTATATAAGCTACTTTTATAGAGTCTAAGCTTAATTTTAAAGCTATAGTAGAGGCTACTCCTATTATATTAGGTGTTCCTATTACCTCTCTATTTAGTAGTAGTAATATTAATTTTCTTAGTTTACTATAAAGCGCTTTAGAGGGTTTTAATTTTAGAACTCTTTTAGTTTTTTAAAGTAATTAAGATTGTCTTCTAGTTTCTATATATTTTCTTATAATTTTTCTTTCTTATTAGTTCCTATCTATTTTACTAAGTAATAGTTCCTACTATTATAGAACTAATATTCTAAGATTTTCTTAACTTCCTATTCTTCTTATTCTCTATACGTATCTACTTTGTATACTAGTAGTTCTACGTTTTATAGTACTTGTTCTAGTAGTACTATATAGAATATTAAGTATATCTTTATCTTGTTTAGTAGCTTTAGTTTAAATATAACTAGTATAACTTTCTTCTCTACTTTATATAGTCTTATCTTAACGTAATCTAGTTTAGAACTTAGTCTTTTACTCTTAATATTTTTCTATACTAACTATACTTTTTCTCTCTCTTTAAATTAGGGTCTTTTCTTATACTTCTTATTATAGTATCTTACTATTTAATTATATAAGAATTCTATATCCTATTTTAATTAATTATATATATCTTTAAGTCTATTAGTAAGGTTTTCTCTTCTTAGAGACTAAGATATCTAGGCTCTTAGTATCTAATACGTATTAGAGTTAAATCTATAGTTTATAAAAAAAAGTAATACTCTTATTACTATATTTTTTACGCTATTGTATACTAACTATGCTATAGGTAGTAGTTATACCTAGTTGTTCTAGTTATAATTAAGATAGTATCTTAAGTACTATTCTACTATCTAGTTTATTCGTTCTAACTATTTGTCTATTTATAGGTAATATATAGTAGATATTACGTATTATATTTCTAATTATACTATTATTATTTCTTATAGTTTTAATATAAATCTTATATCTCTATCTATAATAATTTTGTCTAGTAGTCTATATTAACTAATTATAGTTCCTAGAACTTAGTATATAGTAACTTCTATCCTACTTTTTTCTTTATATAGTCTAAAGTATAAATACTTTATAAGTTTATCTACTATTATTAAAATTCTATTATACTTAACTTCTAATATTAAGTCCTTTAACTTTAGTAACTTTGTAATAAAGTCTATTGTAATAACTCCTTATAGTTATTCTAGTATTTCTACTAGTTATAGTATTCTATATAGTACGTACCTATTATATTTATTCTTTTAGTATTCTATATAGTCTTGTAGTACCTCTATTACTAATTATCTTACTTTTAAGATATAGTAATCTTATAGTAACCTATCTAGAGTTTTATTAATTCTTTAGTATCTATATACTAGTAATTTATAGAATTATTATATAAATTGTCTTTAAATTCTTCTTAAGATATATATTCTTCTATAAGCTTATATAAATCCTTTTTAGATTTCTAGTTTTTTTATTTCTTTAGATACTTTTTATATTATTTTCTAAATCTATTTATCTAGCTCGCTACTTATTCTTTTAAGTGTTACAGCTATTTTAGGTATATTTAGGACTAGGTATCTTTCTTTGTTCTATACTAGAACTATACTAGTAGCGTTTACTTCTTCTTATAAGTCTAGTCTTCTACTAAGAGCGTTTATAAATTAGTTATCTTTCTCTTTTATATATATAATTTCTAAATTAAATATTAATAGGAATTCCTACTATCTTATATAGTATTGTAATAATTCTTTATTTATTATAAATCTTATAAGATTCTTATAGTTTATATAGACTTTTATTTAGTACTTTACTTTTTATAAGTATACTCTCTATTATTTAAATACTTTATAGATTACTAGTATCTTCTTATTATAAATTAAGTAATTAAGCTCTACTATTTTTATTTTCTTAGAGAAGTATTTAACTAAGTATTTCTTTTTAGTCTTTAGATCTTCTTGTATTAGTGCTATTCTATAGACTAAGTTAGATACGTCTATTTTTACTATTACTAGTAGGTCTAGGTTATATATTCTAATAACTAGATTTTTTATAAACTTCTTCTTAATTTTATTAAATACTTCTTTATATTCTTTTATCTATTTAAATAGCGTATCTTTTTTTATAAGCCTTATTATTAGTTTTATATTTTTAGACTATCTTACTATTAACTTTCTATAGAAGTTTACTAGTCTATAGAATTATTATACTTCTTTTAGGTTCTTTAGTGTTAGCTATTTGTTAATTAACTTAATTTTTTCTAGGTTAATCTTAATTTTTCCTAGTTTAATAATAAATCTAAGGAAGTCTATTTCTTTTATATAGAATTTATATTTCCTTATTTTTAAGAATAATTTACTTTCTACTAGTTTTTCTAGTACCTTATATATATATTATATATATTCTTCTTCTATTTCTAAGAATATAAAGATATTATCTAGGTATATAAATATAAATACATCTAGGTATTCTCTTAGTACTATATTAATTCTTTCTTAAAAGGCTACTAGTACGTTTATTAAGCTAAAAGGTATAACTAAGTATTTATATAGTTTATATTGTGTTCTAAACGCTATTTTTTATTTATTACTTTTCTTAATTCTAATCTAGTAGTAAGTGTTCTAGATATCTAGTTTTATAAAGATCTTTACTTTCTATAGTCTATCTTGTATTTTATCTATTTATAGTAAAGGGTATTAGTTCTTATTTATTATTATATTAGTTTTCCTAAAATCTATATAAAGTCTTTTATTACTTATTTCTTTTTTATCTATAAAGATAAGTCTATATACTACTAAAGACTTAGATTCTTATATCTATTTTTTTTATAGCGTTTTTAATAAACGCTTATTTAATCTTAGATTCTTCTTTTATTTTTTTATAAACTAAGCTCTATCTTATATCTTTATCTTTCTTTAGGTCTATTACTAAATCCTATAGCTAATATTCTAGAAGGTATTCTTTAGGTTTTATAAGTTGTTTTTCTTATTTCTTATATTCTTCTAGGAATTCTCCTTTATAGGTACTTATATTTGCTTTTAATATATCTTTTTTAAGATAACTAATTTTTTCTATTCTTTAATTAATCTTTAGGTTTATTATTTATAACTATAGTATACCTAATATTATATCTTATTTATTATTAATTGTTATTATATCTATAATTATATTTTTAATTTCTAGTTCTTCTAACCTTAGTATTAAAGGTGTTATTTTAAACTTAATAAGTTCCTAAAATAGTTTTCTTTTAATTTTACTTAGTTATTAAGAGTATTTCTTTATTATATAGCTTATTCCTTAGGTTTCTATAAACTTCTTAGATATAAAGTTTCTTATAGCTCTACTATTAATTATAATTTATACTCTCTTTCTTTAGTACATACTTATTTTTATAATATATAGGCTTATTATACTTTCTAGCTTTTTTTACTTAGGTAATTTTATAAATTATCTATTTTTTTTAAAGCTATAGCTCTACTTTAAGTTTATCTTCTTTATATTTTAGATATTTATTATACTTATATTTATACTATAGTCTTCTTTAGATATATTTTTTAGATAGTTTTAGTCTAGGTCTTACTACTACGTAACCTTCTTCTAGTATTATTTCTTATCTTTAGATATCTTCTACTAGAATTACTTTTATATAGTTATAGCCTCTTCTTCTTATAAGCTATATACTATTATTTACTTTAAGGTTCCTATATATAATATAATTCTTATCTAAGTATAATATCTATAATACTTTAAAATATACTAGATATTTTAGATCTATTATTTTGTTATCTCTTTCCTAGTACTTATCTTTTTTAAGTATATCTATTATTAGGATATAGTATACTACTAGTATTCTTAGTATATAAGCTTTATTAATCTATTATATCTTTTTTATAAAGGACTACTATTCTTTTTATATAAGTATCTTTTTTACTATAACTATATATTACTTTATCTATTCCTAAAATAGTATAAACTTTATTTCTTTAGGATTATATTCTTTCTAGTCTTTATACGCTTTTTCTATACTTATAATTAGTAATTATTTCTAAATAAACTTTTATTCTTTATTCTATTTTTCTATATCTATTATTATATAGCTATTATAGCTATATATATTTAGCTAGGTATACTTTATACCTTTTATACTAACTTTCTTTTTACTTTCTTATAGTTCTTTAGAAGAAGCTATAGTAGTCTCTTTATTTTATACTAGTTCTTTAGCCTAGATTAATAGAATCTAAGGTTCTTCTCCTTCTAAGTCTTCTATTAGTAGGTCTATTACGTATACTATTTCTTTTAGCTATACTTTTATTTTTTCTTATATTACTACTACTTTATTCTTTTATAAGAACTATCCTACTCTCTTCTTACTAGAAAGATATATATAGTAGTTATTTTTATAATAAAAGGTCTAATAGAGTATTATATATTATATTTTTTTACTCTTAGCTACTTTTTCTTAAGGTTTAGCCTATATTTTTAATACTTCTTTTTTACTTTTAGTTGTTTTTAACTATATTTCTTTATCTTTCTTATAGTTTTTACTTCTATAGTCTTTTATAAAGTGTCCTAGTTTTCTATATTTATAATATACTATATCTTTTTTCTTTTATAACTAGTAATCTTTTACGTAGTAACTTTTCTTACTATAGTTAAAGTATATAAAGTCTTTATTCTTTCTTTTCTTTTTATCTTTATTAGCGTTAAGAATTATAAGGTCTCTAACGTCCTAGTTTCTAGGTTAGTTACTATACTTGTTCTTCTTCTATTCTTAAAGGTTATTGTTAATTTATATTACTTATTATTTTAGAGCTTCTAGTATCTTAGGTTTCTCTATATAAATTATCTTATATTAGATTTTTTTATTTAGTCTTTATTTAAATTATAATATTAGAGCTAATTTATTCTATTCTATATTTTATAATAGTTATTTAAACTATAATATATACTTAGAGATACTCTACTATTGTATAAGTCTTTTAAGTTTCTCTTTAGCTTATTAGGTAATATCTATATCTCTAAATACTACTCTTATTTACCTAGTAAAGTATTTATAACTTTTAAAAATAGCTCTAGTTTTATCTTTTTATATTATTAGAGTATATATTATATAATCTATCTAGTAAGGTTTAAACTATCTTATTATATCCTTTTTAAGGTATATTCTAATATATATTACTTTCTTTTCTTCTATATTAAAGTATAGTACTTATATATCTATCTAGAGTTATACTAATATTATAAAGGGTCTTAGTTTCTCTCTTATTCTATTAAACTTTCTAAGAATAAGTATCTTAGGTAGTTTTTTTATCGCGCTTATCTCTAGTCTTTACGTAATTAGTTCTATCTAGTTCTATCCTTTAATAATAGCTTTAATTTATACTTTATTCTACTTTATATAGTCTTATAGTTCTTTATTCTACGTCTCTAAAGTGTTAATTACTATCTTTATATCTTCTTTGTTTAAGATTAAGTTATTTATATAATCTTTAATTATCTCCTATACTATACTATATAATTTATAACTACTCCTAGCTACTTTAGTTATTTATTTAGTTAAACTTTCTACTATTATATTAGCTAGACTATACGCTTACTTACGCTTTACTCCTTATAATATCTAAATTAGTAAGGTGTAACAAGTATACTAGGGTTAACTTCCTAATAACCTTTAGAGTTATTAGTAGATTATAAAGTAATAACAAAGATTATATTATAATTAGTAATAACTATAAATAATAATTAATTTGTATATACAATATTAAGTATTAGCGTTTTAGGTTAGAGATTAGATTACTAATACTATCCTAATAATACGTATCCTATTTAACTATATATATAACAAGGGTTTATTAAACACTCGAGACTCTTGTAAACTCTAGTACAAGTTAGGAGTAGGGCTAATATACTAAAGATTATAATATTATATAGTTATAATCTAAAGTAAAGCTAGTACGCTATATAGGCGTATAAAAGGCTTAATACTTATAAAGAAAGTAAAGTAAGTATTATTCTCTCTTAGATACTAGTAGTACTATTAATATTACTAGCTTACTAGGGTCGACTTCCTAATAGCCTAAATAGGTATTAGTAAATTATAAGGTAATAATAAAAGCTTGTATTGTAATCTATAATAAGCTATAAATAATAGAAGATATTTTGCAACTATCTTTATATTATCGCTTGTAGTTAATAATTAAATTACTAATACTATTCTAATAATACGTATTACTACTAACTATATACTTATTCTAATCTATTAATTTATTACTACTAAAAACAATAGATTATAGATTACCTTAATCTATAATCTATTAACGCTAAGAGTCTATAGATTATAGATTACTTTAGGTATCCTAATTATGTGTAGTTTCCTAATTAAGTTTATATTCTTTATATTTATAAGGACTTAATCCTTTAGTTATAGGGCTAATTAGTTCTATTTATATTTCTCTTGTTACTATTGTAATACTATCTCCTCTTCTAGGTAAGTCTTTATTTATCTATCCTAGAGCTAAGGTTATTAGCTTACTCTCTTTATTAATTTCTAGTTCCTTATTACTCTCTATAGTTACCTCTTCTACACGTTATTAATATCTTCTTACTAATCGCGTATTACGCAATAGTGTTAAAATATTTCCTTATTCTTATTATACCTCCGCTAAGTTAAATCCTAGGTACTCTCTTTATAT
This sequence comes from Ophiosphaerella korrae, assembly GCA_028456385.1. NCBI lineage: Eukaryota > Fungi > Ascomycota > Dothideomycetes > Pleosporales > Phaeosphaeriaceae > Ophiosphaerella > Ophiosphaerella korrae. Next base: position 13,032 of record JALNQF010000574.1, on the reverse strand, counting down.
AGTTTCTATAAATAATAGTAGAGCTTATAAGGTATATATCTATATAAACGTTTATAGTTCTTATAATATATCTAGTATCTCTCTTATAGAGTATATATTTATTATACTTATTCTTGTATCTAGGCTTAATAATAATAAGGAGAGCTATTAACTAAGCTTAAGAGAAATTAGTATCTTAAATTATAGAGGCTAAAGCTAAGTATAAGTAGATCTAGGAGCTTGCGTAGAGTAAGCTAGTAAAGAATTAAGCTTATCTCTCTTATTTTTATAAGATAAAGGTGCTAAATAATAAGAAATTAGCTATATAGTTAGTAGCTCTAGAAGCTAAGCTAGACTTAGATAAGGTATTTAGTGTTGCTATAGTAGGTCCTACGTTAGGCGCTCCTATTACCTCTCTATCTAGTAATAGTAATATTAGTTCTCTTAGTTTACTACTAGGCGTTCTAGAGGGTTTTAACTTTAGAAGTCTTCTAGTTTCTTAGAATAGTTAAGATTGTTTTCTAGTTCCTATATTTCTTCTTATAGTTATCCTTTTTTGTCTATACCTATCTATTTTACTAGGTAGTAGTTCCTACTATTATAGAACTAGTATACTAGGATTTCTTTAACTTTCTATTCTTCTTATTCTCTATACGTATCTACTTTATATACTAGTAGTTCTACGTTTTATAGTACTATCTTAAGTAGTACTACGTAGAAGGTTAAGTATATCCTTATTTTATTTAGTAGTTTTAGTTTAAATATAACTAGCGTAACTTCTTTCTTAATTTTATATAGTTTTATCTTAACGTAGTCTAGTTTTAAGCTTAGTTTCTTACTCTTAATATTTTTCTATACTAACTATACCTTTTCTCTCTTTTTAAATTAGGGTCCCTCTTTATATTTCTTATTATAATACTTTACTATTTAATTATATAGGAATTCTATATCTTATCTTAATTACTTGTATATGTTTTTAAGTTTATTAGCGAAGTTTTCTCCTTTTAGAGACTAAGATATCTCTAGTCTTAGTATTCTATATATACTAGAGTTAAATCTATAGTTTATAAAGAAAGGTAATACTTTTATTATTTTATTCTTTGCGCTATTGTATACTAACTATGCTATAGGTAGTAACTATACCTAATTATTCTAGTTGTAGTTAAGGTAGTATCTTAGGTATTGTTTTACTATCTAGTTTATTCTTTCTAATTATCTATCTATTTATAGGTAGTATATAGTAGATATTATATATTTAATTCCTAATTATACTATTATTATTCCCTATAGTTTTAATATAAATCTTATGTCTCTATCTATAATAATCTTATCTAGTAGTCTATATTAGCTAATTATAGTTCCTAGGACCTAGTATATAGTAACTTCTATCCTACTTTTCTCCTTATATAGTTTAAAGTATAAGTACTTTATAAGTTTATCTACTATTGTTAGGATTTTGTTATACTTAACTCCTAATATTAGGTCTTTTAACTTAGGTAGCTTTATAATAAAATCTATTATAATAACTCTTTATAGTTAGTCTAGTACTTTTACTAGTTATAGTTTTCTATATAGTATATATCTACTATACTTATTCCTCTAGTATTCTATACAATCTTATAGTACTTTTATTACTAGTTGTCTTACTCTTAGGATATAATAATCTCTTAGTAGTCTATCTAGTATTTTTTTAATACCTTAGTAACTATATACTAGTAGTTTATAAAATTGTTATATAAATTCTCTTTAGATTTTTCTTAGAATATATATTCTTCTATAGGCTTATACTAGTCCTTCTTAGGTCTTTAATTTTTATATTTCTTTAGATATTTCTTGCGTTATTCTCTAAATCTATTTGTCTAGCTCGCTACTTGTTCTTTTAAGAGTTGCGGCTATTTTAGGTATATTTAGGACTAAATATCCTTCTTTGTTTTTAACTAGAACTATACTAGTAGCGCTTACTTCTTTTTATAAGTTTAGTCTTCTACTAAAGGCGTCTATAAATTAGTTATCTTTCTCTTTTATATATATAATTTCTATATTAAATATTAATAGGAATTCTTACTATCTTATATATTATTATATTAGTTCTTTATTTAGTATAAATCCTATAAGATTCCTATAGTCTATATAGACCTTTATTTAGTATTTTACTCCTTATAAGTATACTCTCTATTATTTAAATACTTTATAGATTGCTAGTATCTCTTTGTTATAAATTAAGTAGTTAAGCTCTACTAGCTTTATTTTCTTAGAGAAGTATTTAACTAAATATTCTTTCTTAGTCTTTAGGTCTTCTTGTATTAGTACTATTCTATAGACTAAATTAGATGCGTCTGTTTTTACTATTACTAGTAGGTCTAGGTTATATATTCTAATAACTAGGTTTTCTATAAACTTCTTTTTAATCTTCTTAAATACTTTATCGTATTCCCTTATCTATTTAAATAGTATATCCTTTTTTATAAGCCTTGTTATTAGTTCTATATCTTTAGACTATCTTACTATTAACTTTTTATAAAAGTTAGCTAGGCTATAAAATTATTATACTTCCTTTAAGTTCTTAGGTATTAGCTATTTGTTAATTAATCTAATTTTTTCTAGATTAATCTTGATTTTTCCTAGTTTAATAATAAATCTAAAGAAGTCTATTTCCTTTGTATAGAATTTGTATTTTCTTATTTTAAGGAATAGTTTACTTTCTACTAGTTTTTCTAGCACCTTATATATATACTATACGTGTTCTTCTTTTATTTCTAAGAATATAAGGATATTATCTAGGTATATAAATATAAATATATCTAAGTACTCTCTTAGTACTATATTTATTCTTTCTTAGAAGGCTACTAGTGCGTTTATTAAGCTAAAGGGTATAACTAGGTATTTATATAGTTTATATTATATTCTAAACGCTATTTTCTATTTATTACCTTTCTTAATTCTAATCTAGTAGTAGGCGTTCTAGATATCTAGTTTTATAAAGATTCTTACTTTCTATAGTTTATCTTATATTACGTCTATTTATAGTAAGGGGTATTAGTTCTTATTTATAATTACGTTAGTTTTTCTAAAGTCTACGTAAGGTCTTTTATTATTTATTTTCTTTTTGTCTATAAATATAAGTCTATATACTACTAAGGATTTAGATTCTTATATCTATCCTTTCTTTAGTGCGTTTTTAATAAACGTTTATTTAATCTTAGATTTTTTTTCTATTTTTCTATAAACTAGGCTCTATCTTACGTCTTTATCTTCCTTTAGATCTATTGCTAAATCCTATAGTTAATATTCTAAGAGGTAATCTTTAGGTTCTATAAGCTGTTTTTCCTATTTCTTATATTCTTCTAGGAATTCTCCTTTGTATATAACTATATTAGCTTTTAATATTTCTTTTTTAGAGTAGCTAATTCTACCTATTCTCTAATTAATTCTTAGGTTTATTATTTATAACTATAGTATTCCTAGTATTATATCTTATTTGTTATTAATTGTTGTTATATCTATAACTATATTCTTAATTGTTATCTCTTCTATTTCTAGCGTAGAGGGTGTTGTCTTAAACCTTATAGGTTTCTAAAATAGTTTTTTTTTAATTATACTTAGTTGTTAAGAGTACTTCTTTATAGTATAGGTTATTTTTTAGCTTTCTACAAACTTCTTTAATATAAAGTTCCTTATAGCTCTACTATTAATTATTAATTATACTTTCTTTTCTTAGTATATACCTATTTTTATAATATATAGGCCTCTTATACCTTCTAGCTTTTCTTGCTTTAGTATTTTTGTAAATTATCTATCTTCCTAAGGCTATAGCTCTATTTTAAGTTTATATTCTTTATATTTTAAATATTTACTATACTTGTATTTATACTATAGTCTTCCTTATACGTATTTCTTAGGTAGTTTTAGTCTAGGCCTTATTACTACGTAACCTTCTTCTAGTATTATTTCCTATCCTTAGATGTCTTCTACTAGAATTACTCTTATATAGTTATAGCCTCTTTTTCTTATAAGCTATACTTTATTATTTACTTTAAAGTTTCTATATATTATATAATTCTTTTCTAGGTATAATATCTATAATACTTTAAAATATACTAGGTACTTTAGGTTTATTATTTTATTATCCCCTTCTTAGTAACTATCTATTCTAGGTCTTATATTTATTAAGATATAGTATACTATTAGTACTTGTAGTATATAGGCTTTATTAATCTATTACGTTTTTCTTATAAAGAACTACTATTTCCTTTATATAAGTATTCTTCTTACTATAACTATATATTACTTTATCTATTCTTAAAATAGTATAAACTTTATTTCTTTAAGATTACGTTCTTTCTAGTCTTTATACGCTTCCTCTATACTTATAACTAGTAAGTATTTCTAAATAAATTTCTATTCTTTATTTTATTCCTCTATATCTATTATTATATAGCTATTATAGCTATATATATCTAGCTAGGTATATTTAGTACTTCTTATACTAACCTATCTTTTACTTTCTTATAGTTCTTTAGAGGAAGCTATAGTAGTCTCTTTATCTAGTACTAGTCTTTTAGCCTAGATTAATAGGGTTTAGAGCTTTTCTCTTTCTAAGTCTTCTATTAGTAAGTCTATTATATATACTATTTCTTCTAGCTATACTTTTATTCTTTCTTTTATTACTACTACTTTATACTTTTATAAGAACTATCTTACTCTCTATTTACTAGAAAGATATATATAGTAGTTATTTTTATAACAAAAGGTCTAATAGAGTATTACGTATTATATTTCTTTACTCTTAGCTACTTTTTCTTAAGGTTTAGCCTATACTTATAGTATTTCTTTCTTTTTCTCTATTATCTTTAACTAAGTTTCCTTATCTTTTTTGTAGTCTTTACTTTTATAGTCTTTTATATAGTGTCCTAGTTTTCTATATTTATAATATACTATATCCTTTTTCTTCTTTAATTAGTAATCTTTTACGTAGTAGCCTTTCTTACTATAGTTAAAATACGTAAAGTCTTTATTCTTCTTTCTTCTTCTATCCTTATTTGCGTTAAGGATTATAAGGTCTCTAGTATCTTAGTTTCTAGTTTAGCTACTATACTTGTTCTTTTTCTATTCTTAAAGGTTGTTGTTAATTTAGATTACTTATTATTTTAGGGCTTCTAGTATCCTAGGTTTCTCTATATATATTATTTCGTATCGAATTTTTACGTTTAGCCCTTATTTAAATTATAATATAAGGGCTAATTTGTTCTATTCTATATTTTAGCTTAGTTATTTAAATTATAATATATATTCTAAGATACTCTTGTTTTGTATAAGCCTTTTAAGTTTCTCTTTAGCTTGTTAGGTAATATCTATATCCCTAAATACTACTCTTATTTGTTTAGTAAAGTATTTATAGCTTCTAAAAATAGCTCTAGTTTTGTCTTTTTAGGTTATTAGAGAATACGTTGTATAGTCTATCTAGTAAGGCTCGTACTATCTTATTACGTCTTCTTTAAGGTGTAGTCTAATATATATTACCTTCTTTTCTTCTATATTAAAGTATAGTACTTATACGTCTATCTAGAGTTATACTAACACTATAAAGGGTCTTAATTTTTCCCTTGTTCTATTAAACTTTTTAAGAATAGGTATCTTAAGTAGTTTCTTTGTTGCACTTATTTCTAGTTATTAAGTAATTAGCTCTATCTAGTTCTAGCCTTTAATAATAGCTTTAATTTATACTTTATTCTATTTTAAGTAGTCTTATAGTTCTTTATTCTACGTTTCTAGTGCTTTAATTACTATCTTTATATCTTCTTTATTGTTAATTAGTTTATTTATATAGTCTTTAATTATTTCTTATATAGTACTATCTAACTTATAACTACTCTTTAGGGCTTTACTTATTAAACATTCTACTATTATATTAGCTAGACTATGCGCTACTTACGCTTTGCTTCTCGCAATAACTAAATTAGTAAGGTGTTACTAGCTTACTAGGGTTAACTTCCTAATAGCCTAAATAGGTATTAGTAGATTTTAAGGTAATAACAAAAGCTTGTGTTATAATCTATAATAGGCTATAAACAATAGAAGATATTTTACAACTATCTTTATATTATTGCTTGTAGTTAATAATTGAATTACTAATACTATCCTAATAATGCGTATTGCTACTAACTATATACTTGTCCTAATCTATTAATCTATTACTACTAAGAATAATAGATTATAGATTACCTTAATCTATAATCTATTAACGCTAAGAGTCTATAGATTATAGATTACTTTAGGTATCCTAATTATGTGTAGTTTCCTAATTAAGTTCGTATTCTTCGTATTTATAAGGACTTAATCCTTTAGTCGTAGAGCTAATTAGTTCTATCTATATTTCTCTTATTACTATTATAACAATTAAATACTATCTATTATCTCTTTACTATCTTCTATAGCCTATAGTAAGTACTATTATCTTCTAGCTACCTTTTAATAATATACTTATAATAATCTATTTATATAATACTATAGATTATATTAATCTATTTATATATAATTATAGATTACTTTAATCTATTTATACGTTATTATAGATTACCCTAATCTATTTATACGTAATTATAGATTACTACTACGTATCCTAGTTATAAGTAGTTTTCTAATTAAAGTTATTACTTTACTTATCTTATACTTTGTTAGTACCTAAGTTAAGACTAATTAGCTCTAACTTAATTTCTCTTATTACACCTATAATAATATTATAAATATAGAAAACTAAGATACTTTATAAAAGATTATAAAAGTAAAGTCTATAAAAAAAATAAAGAAATATAGTTAAAGATAACTAAAAATAAAAAAGAAGTACTAAAAGTATAAGCTAAACTATAGAAGAAAGTAGCTAGGAGTAAAGAAATATAATATATAATACTTTACTAGACTTTTTATTATAAAGATAACTACTATATATATCTTTCTAGTAAGTAAAGAGTAAGATAGTTTCTATAGAAAAATAGAGTAGTAGTAATAAAAAATAAGATAAAAGTATAGCTAGAAGAAATAGTATACGTAATAGACCTACTAATAGAAGACTTAGAAAAAGAAGAACTCTAGATACTATTAATCTAAGCTAAAGAACTAGTACTAGATAAAAAGACTACTATAGCTTCTTCTAGAAGACTATAAGAAAGTAAGAAGTAAGTTAGTATAAAAAGTATAAAGTATACCTAACTAGATATATATAGCTATAATAGCTATATAATAATAGATATAGAGGAATAAAATAAATAATAGAAGTTTATTTAGAAATACTTACTAGTTATAAGTATAGAAGAAGTGTATAAAGACTAGAAAGAATATAACTCTAAAGAAATAAAGTTTATACTATTTTAAGAATAGATAAAGTAATATATAGTTATAGTAAAAAAGATACTTATATAAAAAGAATAGTAGTCCTTTATAAAAAAGATATAATAGATTAATAAAGCTTATATACTAAGAATACTAGTAGTATACTATATTTTAACTATAGATACGCTTAGAAAAGATAAATACTAGAAAAGTAATAATAAAATAATAGACCTAAAATATTTAGTATACTTTAAAGTAATATAGATATTATACTTAGATAAGAATTATATTATATATAGAAACCCTAAAGTAAATAATAGTATATAGCTTATAAGAAGAAAAAGCTATAATTATATAAGAGTAATTCTAGTAGAAGATATCTAAGGATAAGAAATAATACTAGAAGAAGGATACGTAGTAGTAAGGCCTAGACTAAAACTATCTAAGAAATACGTCTAAGAAAAACTATAGTATAAATACAAATATAATAAATATCTAAAATATAAAAAATATAAGCTTAAAGTAAGACTATAGCTATAAAAAGATAGAGAATATATAAAAATACCTAAGTAAGAATAACTAGAAAGTATAAAAGGCCTATATATTATAAAAATAAAAATATACTAAAAAAAGAAAGTATAATTAATAATTAATAGTAAAGCTATAAAGAACTTTATATTAAAAAAGTTTATAGAAATACAAGGAATATAATATATAATAAAGAAATACTCTTAATAATTAAGTATAATTAAAGGAAAACTATTCTAAGAACCTTTTAGGTTTAAGATAGTTCTCTCTATATTAGAACAAAAAGAGATAATAATTAAAAATATAGTTATAGATATAACAATAATTAATAATAAATAAGATATAATTCTAGAAATACTATAGTTATAAATAACTAACCTATATATTAATTAAAGAATAAGAAAAATTAGCTACTATAAGATAGATATATTAAAAGCTAATATAAGTACTTATAAAGGAGAATTCTCTAAAGAATATAAAAAATAAGAGAAATAGCTTATAGAATCTAAAGACTACTTTCTAGAATATTAGCTATAGGATTTAGTAATAGACTTAAAAAAAGATAAGGATATAAGATAGAGCTTAGTTTATAAGAAAATAGAAGAAGAATCTAAGATTAAATAAGTATTGTTATAGGGTTGTGTACCTAATATAAATCTAGGGCCTAAGGGCTTATTAGTCTTAAGGAACTTAGACTTTATTAGCTAAACTAGATCTAAACGTTATTTGTACTCCTATAGATTGTATCCTATAACCTAAAGGCTTATTAGCTTCTCTTTCCTTTACTTCTCCTCCTTAATTGTTTGCCTCCTTATAAGCCCTTAGTACTCGTGTTTTCCTAGTAACTACCTACCCTCTTTTTACTATTCCTTTCTTTATAATACTCTACTATAGTATTTATTAAAAATATAAGAATCTAAGTCCTTAGTAGTATATAAACATATATTTATAGATAAAAAAGAGATAAATAATAAAAGACTTTATATAGATTATAGAAAAACTAATATAATAATAAATAAGAACTAATACCTTTTACTATAAATAGATAAATTATAAAATAAACTATAAAAAGTAAAGATCTTTATAAAACTAAATATATAAAACGCTTACTACTAGATTAGAATTAAGAAAGGTAATAAATAGAAAATAGTATTTAGAATATAATATAGACTATATAAATACTTAGTTATACCTTTTAGCTTAATAAATATACTAGTAGCCTTCTAAGAAAGAATTAATATAGTACTAAGAGAGTACTAAGACGTATTTATATTTATATACCTAGATAATATCCTTATATTCTTAGAAATAGAAGAAGAATATATATAATATAAATACAAGGTACTAAAAAAACTAGTAGAAAGTAAGCTATTTCTTTAAATAAGAAAGTGTAAATTCTATATAAAAGAAATAGATTTCCTTAGATTTATTATAGAACTAGGAAAGATTAAGATTAACTTAGAAAAAATTAAGTTAATTAATAAATAGCTAATACTAAAAAACCTAAAAGAAGTATAATAATTTTATAGGCTAGTAAACTTCTATATAAAGCTAATAGTAAGATAGTCTAAAGATATAAAACTAATAATAAAGCTTATAAAGAAAGATATACTATTTAAATAAATAAAAGAATATAATAAAGTATTTAATAAAATTAAGAAAAAGTTTATAGAAAACCTAGTTATTAGAATATATAACCTAGACTTACTAGTAATAGTAAAAATAGACGTATATAACTTAGTCTATAGAATAGTACTAATATAGGAAGACCTAGAGAGTAAAAAAGAATACTTAGTTAAATACTTCTCTAAGAAAATAAAGCTAGTAGAGCTTAACTACCTAATCTATAATAAAGAAATACTAGTAATTTATAAAGTACTTAAGTAATAGAGAGTATATTTATAAAAAGTAAAATATAAAATAAAGATCTATATAGATTATAAAAACCTTATAAGATTTATACTAAATAAGGAATTATTATAATACTATATAAGATAGTAGGAATTCCTATTAATATTTAATTTAGAAATTATATATATAAAAGGGAAAGACAACTAACTTATAGACGCCCTTAGTAGAAGACTAGACTTATAAGAAGAAGTAAACACTACTAGTATAGTTCTAGTAAAAAATAAAAAAGGATATTTAATCCTAAATATACCTAAGATAGCTATAATACTTAAAAGAATAAGTAGTAAGCTAGATAAATAGATTTAGAAAACAACGTAAAAAGTATCTAAAAAAATAAAAAAACTAGAAATCTAAGAAGGATTTATATAAGCTTATAAAAGGATATATATCTTAAGAAAGATTTAAAGAGAATTTATATAACAATTCTATAAATTACTAGTATATAGATACTAAGGAATTAATAAAACTTTAGATAAGTTACTATAAGATTATTATATCCTAAAAGTAAGATAAATAGTAATAGAAGTACTATAAGATTATATAGAATACTAAAAGAATAAGTATAATAAGTATATACTATATAGAATACTATAACTAGTAGAAGTACTAAAATAACTATAAAGAGGTATTATAATAGACTTTATTATAAAGTTACTAAAGTTAATAGACTTAATATTAGGAGTTAAGTATAATAGAATTCTAATAATAGTAAATAAACTTATATAGTACTTATACTTTAGACTATATAAAAAGAAGAGTAAGATAGAAGTTACTATATACTAGGTTCTAAGAACTATAATTAGTTAATATAGACTACTAGATAAGATTATTATAGATAAAGATATAAGATTTATATTAAAACTATAGGAAATAATAATAGTATAATTTAGAATATAATACGTAATATCTACTATATATTACCTATAAATAGATAGATAATTAGAGCGAATAAATTAGATAGTAGAATAGTACATAAGATATTACCTTAACTATAACTAGAATAACTAGGTATAACTACTACTTATAGCATAGTTAGTATATAATAGCGTAAAGAACGTAGTAATAAGAGTATTACCTTTTTTTATAAACTATAGATTTAACTCTAATATATACTAAATACTAAGAACTTAGATATCTTAGTCTCTAAGAAGAAAAAACTTTACTAATAGACTTAAGAATATATATAATTAATTAAGATAGGACGTAGAATTTCTATATAATTAAATAGTAAGATACTATAATAAAAAGTATAAAGAGAGACCTTAATTTAAAAAGAAAGAAAGAGTATAGTTAGTATAGAAAAATAATAAAAGTAAATAACTAAGTTCTAAACTAGATTACTTTAAAATAAAACTATATAAGGTAGAAAAGAAAGTTATACTAGTTATATTTAAACTAAAACTACTAAGTAAGATAAAGATATACTTAACCTTCTATATAGTACTATTAGAGATAGTACTATAAAATATAGAACTACTAGTATATAAAGTAGATATATATAGAGAATAAGAAGAATAAAAAGTTAAAAAAATCCTAGTATACTAGTTTTATAATAGTAGGAACTACTACTTAGTAAAATAGATAAAGATAAATAAGAAAAGGTAACTATAAGAAGATATATAAGAACTAGAAGATATATAAGAACTAGAAAATAACTTTAACTACTATAAGAAACTAAAAGAGTTCTAAAGTTAAAACTCTCTAGAGCGCCTTATAGTAAACTAAGAAAATTAACGCTACTACTACTAGATAGAGAGGTAATAGGAATACTTAATATAATAGGAGTAGCCTCTACTATAGCTTTAAAATTAAGCTTAGACTCTATAAAAGTAGCTTACGTAATAGACTTTTTATTATTTAAGGCTTTTATCTTATAGAGATAAAGTAGATAAGTATAATTTTCTACCTATATACTTAGAATCTAATTACGTTCTTTTTTAGCTTTAGTAATCTATTTAGATAGTTTATCTTAAGTATAGTTAATAGCTTTTTCTATTATAAATAAGTATAAACGTATAAATAAGTATTATTAACTTATACTTTATAAAAGATATACTAGAAAGATTATAAGATATATAAGTATTAGTATAAATATATACTTTATAAGCGTTACTATATTTTAAAGAAATACACTTTATAAGAGGATTTAAAGAGTTATAATAAGAATAAAGAAATATAGTAATATTATAACGTAATATATAATCTACTAATTAAAGATAATAAAGAGTAGATTTAGTAGGTATAAGAGAAGATAAAGAGCTCTATATTAATAAAGAAACTAGGTTAATAACTTTAGCTTTAAAATAGATAAACTAGGATCTACTTAGAGAAGGAGATAGTATTATAGGTATAACAAGAGAAATTAAGATAGAACTAATTAGTCTTAACTTAGATACTAATAAAGTATAAGATAAGTAGAGTAATAACTTTAATTAGGAGACTACTTATAACTAGAATACGTAGTAGTAATCTATAACTACGTATAAATAGATTAAAGTAATCTATAATAATATATAAATAGATTAGAGTAATCTATAATTATATACGTATAGATTAGTAGTAATCTATAGTATTAGTAATCTAATCTCTAACCTAGAATACTAATACTTAATATTATATACATAAATTAACTATTATTTATAGTTATTACTAATTATAAATACAAGCTTTTATTATTACCTTGTAATCTACTAATAACCTAAAGATTATTAAGAAGTTAACTCTAGTAACCTATTATAATAAGAATCTTTATTATTAGTAAGATTTCTAATTCTCTTTATACTAAAGAAGAAGAGACTACTAAAAATATATATAAACTACTAAAAACTAAATAATATTATAGTAAAAGACTAATATCTACTACTAAATATAGATAAACTCTAAAATAAGCTAAGCTAAGCTAAGATTTTTATAAAGCTAGACCTAAAAGATAGATACTACTTAATATAAATTAAGGTAAGTAAAGAGTAGAAGATAGTATTTTAAATAAGCTATAAATATTATAAGTATATAGTAATACTCTTTAGACTAATAAATATACTAGTAATATTCTAAAGACTAATTAATAATATATTATAAGAATACTTAGATAAGTTTATTATAGTATACTTAGATAATATACTAATATATTCTAAAGAAGAAGGTAAGTATATAGAGTAAGTAATAATAGTACTATAGTACTTAGACTAATATAACCTATAACTAAAGCTAGAGAAGTATAAATAGTATAAGATAGAAGTAAAGTTTCTAGGATATATAATAAGTATTAATAAAGTTAAGATAAGCTAA
>JALNQF010000573.1:0-21673 GCA_028456385.1 Ophiosphaerella korrae | reverse complement strand
AAATATACGTAGTTCTTATAATATATCTAGTATCTCTCTTTCTAAGTATATATTTATTATACTTATTCTTACGTCTAAGCTTAATAATAATAGAGAAAGCTATTAACTAAACTTAAAAGAAATTACTATCTTAAATTATAGAAGCTAAAGCTAAGTATAAGTAGATCTAGAAGCTTACGTAGAGTAAGCTAGTAAAAAATTAAGCTTACTTCTCTTATCTTTATAAAATAAAGGCGTTAAATAATAAGAAATTAGCTAAATAGTTAGTAGCTCTAGAAGCTAAGCTAAACTTAGATAAAGCGTTTAGTATTATTATAGTAGATCTTGTATTATATAATCCTATTATCTCTCTATCTAGTAGTAGTAATATTAATTCTCTTAGTTTACTACTAGGCGTTCTAGAAAGTTTTAACTTTAGAAGTCTTTTAGTTTTTTAAAGTAATTAAAGTTATTCTCTAGTTTTTATATTTTTTCCTATAGTTATCTTTTTTTATCTATACCTATCTATTTTACTAAGTAGTAGTTTCTTCTATTATAGAACTAGTATTCTAAGATTTTCTTAACTTCTTATACTTCTTATTCTCTATACGTATCTACTTTATATACTAGTAGTTCTACGTTTTATAGTACTACCTTAAGTAGTACTATATAGAAGGTTAGGTATATTCTTATTTTATTTAGTAGTTTTAGCTTAAATAGAACTAGTATAACTTCTTTCTCTATTTTATATAGTTTTATCTTAACGTAGTCTAGTTTTAAACTAGGTTATATACTCTTAATATTTTTTCTAACTAACTATACTTTTTCTCTCTCTCTAAATTAAGGTCTTTTTTTATACTTTTTATTATCGTACTTTACTATCCTATTATATAGAAATTCTATATCTTATCTTAGTTAGTTATATATATCTTTAAGTCTATTAGTAAAGTTTTCTCTTCTTAGAGACTAAAATATCTAATTTCTTAGTATCTAGTATATATTAGGCTCGAATCTATAGTTTATAAAGAAAAGTAATACTTTTATTACTACGTTCTTTACGCTATTATATACTAATTATACTATAGGTAGTAGTTATACCTAATTATTCTAGTTATAGTTAAAGTAGTATCTTAAGTACAATTCTACTATCTAATTTATTTATTCTAACTATCTATCTATCTATAGGTAGTATACTATAAATATTATATATTTAATTCCTAATTACACTACTATTATTCCTTATAGTTTTAATATAAATCGTATATCTCTATCTATAATAATTTTATCTAGTAGTCTATATTAACTAATTATAGTTTCTAAAACCTAGTACGTAGTAACTTCTATTTTACTTTTCTCTTTATATAGTTAGAAGTATATATACTTTATAAGTTTATTTACTATTTATTATAGGTAAAATAGAAAGAATCGAGATAGAACTAATTAATCCTAACTTAGGTACTAATAAAGTATAGGATAGGTAAAGTAATAATCTCGATTAAGAGACTATATATAACTAGGACACCTAAGGTAATCTATAATCTATAGACTCTTAGTATTAATAGATTATAGATTAAATTAATCTATAATCTACTAGTTTTAGTAACTATAGATTATAGATTATATTAAGTATATAGTTAGTAGAATATATATTATTAAGATAGTATTAGTAATTTAATCCTTTAACTATAGAACGCTAGTACAAGATAGTTATAGAATATCTCTTACTATTTATAAGTTATTATAAATCCTAACACGAGCTTTTATTATTACCTTGTAATCTACTAACTTCTTTAAGATAGGCTCTATAGTTAATAGTAGGAAGCCTATTATACTATTATAAGAATTTTATTATACTTAGTTCCTAATATTAGGTCTTTAGACGTAGGTAGTTTTGTAATAAAGTTTATTATAATAACTCTTTATAGTTATTTTAGTACTTCTACTAGTTATAGTATTTTATATAGTATATATTTATTATATTTATTTCTTTAGTATTCTATATAGTTTTATAGTACTTTTATTACTAGCTATCTTACTTTTAAAATATAGTAATCTTAGAGTAATCTATTAAAGGTTTTATTAATGTTTTAGTATCTATATACTAGTAGTTTATAGAATTATTATATAAATTCTCTTTAAATTTTTCCTATAATATACGTTTTTCTATAGGTTTATACTAATCCTTTTTAGATTTCTAGTCTTTCTATTTCTTTAGGTACTTCTTATATTACTTTTTAAATCTATTTATCTAGCTTACTACTTATTCTATTAAGTATTATAGCTATTTTAAGTATATTTAAGACTAAGTATTTTTCTTTATTCTTAACTAGAACTATACTAGTAGTATTTACTTCTTCTTATAAGTTTAGTCTTCTACTAAAGGTATTTATAAATTAGTTATTTTTTTCTTTTATATATATAATTTCTATATTAAATATTAATAAGAATTCCTACTATCTTATATAGTATTATAACAACTTCTTATTTATTATAAATCTTATAAGATTCTTATAGTTTATATAGACCTTTATTTAGTATTTTACTCTTTATAAGTATACTCTCTATTACTTAAATACTTTATAGATTACTAGTATTTCTTTGTTATAGATTAGATAGTTAAGTTCTACTATTTTTATTTTCTTAGAGAAGTATTTAACTAAATATTCTTTTCTAGTCTCTAGGTCTTCCTATATTAGTACTATTTTATAGACTAAATTAGATATATCTATTTTTACTATTACTAGTAGGTTTAAGTTATATATTCTAATAACTAAGTTTTATATAAACTTCTTTTTAATCTTATTAAATACTTTATTATATTCTTTTATCTATTTAAATAGCGTATCTTTCTTTATAAGTTTTATTATTAGTTTTATATTTTTAGACTATTCTATTATTAACTTTCTATAAAAGTTAGCTAGCCTATAAAATTATTATACTTCCTTTAGGTTTTTTAGTATTAGCTATTTGTTAATTAATCTAATCTTTTCTAAGTTAATTTTAATTTTCCCTAGTTTAATAATAAATCTAAAGAAATCTATTTCTTTTATATATAACTCGCATTTTCTTATTTTAAGAAATAACTTATTTTCTACTAGGTTTTCTAGTACTTTATATATATATTATATATATTCTTCCTCTATTTCTAAGAATATAAAGATATTATCTAGGTATATAAATATAAATATATCTAAGTACTCTCTTAGTACTATATTAATTCTTTCTTAGAATACTACTAGTGCGTTTATTAAGCTAAATAGTATAACTAAGTACTTATATAGTCTATACTATATTCTAAATACTATTTTCTACTTATTACCTTTTTTAATTCTAATCTAATAGTAGGCGTTCTAGATATCTAGTTTAATAAAGATTCTTACTTTCTATAGCTTATTTTATATTACGTCTATTTATAGTAATAGATATTAGTTCTTGTTTATAATTACGTTAGTTTTTCTAAAATCTACGTAGGGCCTTTTATTACTTATCTCTTTCTTGTCTATAAATATAAGTTTATATACTACTAAGGATCTAGATTCTTATATTTATTTCTTCTTTAGTACGCTTTTAATAAACGTTTATTTAATCTTAAATTCTTCTTCTATCTTTTTATAGACTAAGCTCTATTTTATATCTTTATTTTCTTTTAGGTCTATTACTAGATCCTATAACTAGTATTCTAGGAGATAATCTTCTAGCTCTATAAGCTATTTTTCTTCTTTCTTATATTCTTTAGAGAATTCTCTTTTATAGGTATTTATATTAGCCTTTAATATATCTATTCTATAGTAGTTAATTTTTTTTATTCTCTAATTAATATATAGGTTAGTTATCTATAACTATAGTATACTTAATATTATATCTTATTTATTATTAATTGTTATTATATCTAGAACTATATTCTTAATTATTATCTTTTCTAATTCTAATATAGAGGAAATTGTTTTAAACCTAATAGGTTCTTAAAATAGTTTTCCTTTAATTATACTTAGTTATTAAAGGTATTTCTTTAGAGTATACTTTATTTCTTATATTTCTATAAACTTCTTTAATATAAAGTTTCTTGTAGCTCTACTATTAATTATTAATTATACTTTCTTTTCTTAGTATAAACTTATTTTTATAATATATAGGCTTCTTATACCTTCTAGCCTTTCTTACTTAAGTAACTTTATAAATTATCTATTTTTCTAGAGCTATAGCCTTATTTTAAGTTTATATTTATTATATTTTAGATATTTATTATATATATATTTATACTATAGTCCTCTTTAGACGTATTTCTTTAATAGTTTAGATCTAGGCCTTACTACTATATATCTATCTTTTAGGGTTATTTTCTACTCTTAGATATCTTCTACTAGGATTACTCTTATATAGTTATAGCTTCTTCTTCTTATAAGCTATATCTTATTATTTACTTTAGGGTTTCTATATATAATATAATTCTTATCTAAGTATAATATCTATAATACTTTAAAGTGTACTAGATATTCTAGATCTATTATTTTATCGTCTCCTTCTTAGTATTTACTTCTACTAGGTATAGTTGTAGTTAAAATATAGTATACTACTAGTACTCTTAGTATATAGGCTTTATTAATCTATTACGTCTTTTTTATAAAGTATTACTATTTCTTTTATATAGGTATTCTTCTTACTATAACTATATATTACTTTATCTATTCTTAAAATAGTATAAACTTTATTTCTTTAAGATTACGTTTTTTCTAGTCTTTATATACTTCCTCTATACTTATAACTATTAAGTATATTTAAATAAATCTCTATTCTTTATTCTACTCCTCTATATCTATTATTATATAGCTATTATAACTATATATATCTAGTTAAGTATACTCTATACTTTTTATACTAACTTATTTCTTACTTCTTTATAGTTCTTTAGAGGTAGCTATAGTAGTCTCTTTATTTAGTACTAGTCCTTTAGCCTATATTAATAGTACTAAGGGCTCTTCCCTTTCTAAATCTTCTATTAGTAAGTCTATTATATATACTATCTTTTTTAGCTACGCTTTTATTCTTTCTTTTATTATAGCTATATTATAATACTAAGTAGTAAGTAAGCTATTATATTGTATATAATTAGGCTAGGTAATATAGCGTAGTAAAATACGTAACTATTTAGTAGTAAATACTCTAGAGTAAACGCTCTAGAGTAAATACTCTAAAATAAGCGCTCTAGAGTAAATACTTTAGAGTAAGCGCTTAGAAATAAATACTAGATAGTAAGTATATAGAAATACTAATAGACTTTTATAGACTATTATATTTAATCTCTTCTTTACTTCTTATCTTAATAGAGTATTATAACTAATACTTTAATTAGATTCTTATCTACTTATTAATACTTATATACTTTGTAATACTCTAATAAAAGCTAACTATTAATTAAGCTAAGTAACTAACTTATTTATTAACTTTACCTATCTTATAGAAGCTTACTTACCCTTATTACTCTTACTAGTTCTAAGGTCTTAATATATTAAACACTTTTAAAATAAGTAATATATTAATAAATATAAATAACTAGCGTATAGAAGTAACCTATATAGCTACTTCTAAAGTAACTAAGCTAGACCTCTACTATAGAGAATAGAATAAGCTTAATATTATAGGTGTAATAGAAGAAATCGAGATAGAACTAATTAGTCTTAATCTAGGCGCTAATAAAGTATAGGACGAGTAGAGTAATAACCTCGATTAGGAAACTATATATAACTAGGATACCTAAGTTAATCTATAATCTATAGATTCTTAGTATTAATAGATTATAGATTAAGATAATCTATAATTTACTAGTCTTAGTAACTATATATTATAGATTACAATAAGTATATAGTTAGTAAGATACGTATTATTAGGATAGTATTAGTAATTTAATCCTTTAACTATAGAACGCTAATACAAGATAGTTATAAAATATCTTCTATTATTTATAGTTATTATAGATTACTCTTAAGCTTTTACTATTACTTTATAATTTACTAACTCTTTCTAAGATAAGTACCTATAGTTAATAATAGGTAGCTTGTAATACTTTACTAATTTAGTTATTATAAAAAGTAAAGTGTAAGTAATATATAGTCTAGCTAATATAATAGTAGAAAGTTTAACTAAATAATTAGGTAAAGCCCTTAGAAGTAGTTAAGAGTTAGATAGTACTATTTAAGAAATAATTAAAAGTTGTCTTAACTAATTAATTAATAACAAAGAAGATATAAAGATAGTAATTAATACCTTACAAATATAGAATAAAGAACTATAAGATTACATAAAATAGAATAAGGTATAGATTAAGGCTATTATCTAAAGACAAAACTAGATAGAACTAATTACCTAAAGACTAGAGATAAGTACAACAAAGAAACTACTAAAAATACTAGTTCTAAAAAAGTTTAATAGGAAAAAAAAGAAATTAAAACCTTTTATCGCCTTAGTATAACTTTAGATAGATATACAAGTACTACACTTTAATATAGAAGAAAAGAAAGTAATATATATTAGATTATATCTTAAAAAAGACGTAATAAGATAGTATAAACTTTACTAGATAGACTATACAATATATAGCCTAATAACCTAGAAAGATAAGACTAGAGCTATCTTTAGAAGTTATAAATACTTTACTAAATAAATAAGAGTAGCGTTTAAAGATATAGATATTACCTAATAAGCTAAAGAGTAGTTATAGAAGCTTATATAAAATTAGAGTGTTCCTAAGTATATATTATAGTTTAAATAACTATTACAAAATATAGAATAACATAAGTTAGCTCTAATATTATAATTTAAATAAAGACTAAACTCTAAGATCTAATATAAGATAATATATATAGAAAAACTATAAATACTAGAAGCTTTAAAATAATAGGTAATATAAATTAATAACAATCTTTAAGAATAAAAGAAAAATAAATATAGAGGTTATACCTAGAATTATAACAAGGGAGACCTTATAGTCTTTAACGCTAATAAGAATAAGAAAAAGAAGAAAAATAAAGACTTTACGTACTTTAATTATAGTAAACTAGGCTACTACGTAAAGAACTATAGATCTAAGTTAAAGAAGGATATAGTATACTATAAATATAAGAAACTAAGATACTTTATAAAAGACTATAGAAGTAAAGACCTAAAAAAAAAAACTTAGTTAAAAATAACTAAAAAGAAGAAAGAAGTACTATAAGTATAGGCTAAACTTTAAGAGAAAGTAGCTAGGAGTAAAGAAGTATAATATATAATACTTTATTAGACCTTTTATTATAATAATAACTACTATATATATCTTTTTAGTAAATAGAAAGTAGTATAGTTCTTATAGAAATAGAGATATAAAGTAGCTATAATAAAAGAAAATAGAACTAAAGCTTAGCTAGAAGAAATAGCTTAAGTAGTAGACTTACTAATAGAAGACTTAGAAAGAGAAGAGCCTTTAGTACTACTAATCTAGGCTAAAGGACTAGTACTAGATAAAGAGACTACTATAACTACTTTTAAAGGACTAAGAAGAAGTAAGAGATAAGTTAGTATAAAAGGTATAAAGTATACCTAGCTAATAATATATAGCTATTATAGCTATATAATAATAAATATAAAGGAATATAATAAAGAATAGAAGTTTATTTAAATATACTTAATAGTTATAAGTATAGAGAAAGCGTATAAAGACTAGAAAGAACGTAATCTTAAAGAAACTAAGTTTATACTATTTTAAGAATAGATAAAGTAGTATATAGTTATAGTAAGAAGAATACTTATACTAAGAGAATAGTAATACTTTATAAAGAAAACGTAATAGATAAATAAAGCCTATATACTAAGAATACTAGTAGTATACTATATCCTAATAATAAATATACCTAGTAAAGATAAGTACTAAGAAGTGAATAATAAGATAATAGATCTAAAATATCTAGTATACTTTAAAGTATTATAGATATTATACTTAGATAAAAATTATATTATATATAAGAACTTTAAAGTAAATAATAATATATAGCTTATAAGAAGAAGAGGCTATAACTATATAAGAGTAATTATAGTAAAAGATATCTAAAGATAGAAAATAATCTTAGAAGATAGATACTTAGTAGTAAGACCTAGATCTAAGTTAACTAAGAAATACGTCTAGGGAGGACTATAGTATAAATATATAAATAATAAATATCTAAAATACAAAGAATATAAACTTAAAATAGAGCTATAGCTCTAGAAAGATAGATAGTTTATAAAAATACTAAAGTAAGAAAAGCTAGAAAGTATAAGAGGCCTATATATTATAAAGATAAGTATATACTAAAGAAAAGAAGTATAATTAATAATTAATAGTAGAGCTATAAGAAACTTTATATTAAAGAAGTTTATAGAAATAAAAAAAATAAAGTATATAATAAAGAAATATCTTTAATAACTAAGTATAATTAAAGGAAAACTATTCTAAGAACCTATATAGTTTAAAATAGTACCTTTAATACTAAGGCTAGAAGGACTAGAAATTAAGAATATAGTTATAGATATAACAATAATTAATAATAAACAAGATATAATATTAGGAATACTATAGTTATAAATAACTAACCTATATATTAATTAAAGAACTAGAGAAATTAGTTATAGTAAAATAGATATATTAAAAGCTAATATAAATACTTATAAAAGAGAATTCTCTAAAAAATATAAGAAGTAGGAAAAATAGCTTATAGAGCTAGAAGATTACCTTCTAAAATATTAACTATAAGACTTAGTAATAGAACTAGAAAAAAGTAAAAATATAAGATAGAGCCTAGTCTACTAAAAAATAGAAAAAGAATCTAAAATTAAGTAAATATTTATCTAAAATGTAATAAAAAAAAGATAAATAAGAGAATCTAAATCTTTAGTAGTATATAGACTTATATTTATAGATAAGAAGAGAATAAGTAATAAGAGACCTTATATAGATTTTAGAAAAACTAACGTAATTATAAATAAAAACTAATACCTACTACTATAAATAGATAGAATATAAAATAGACTATAAAGAGTAAGAGTCTTTATAAAACTAGATATCTAGAATACTTACTATTAGATTAGAATTAAGAAAAGTAATAAATAGAAAATAGTATTTAGAATATAGTATAGACTATATAAATACCTAGTTATACTATTTAGCTTAATAAACGTACTAGTATTATTCTAAAAAAGAATTAATATAGTACTAAGAGAGTACTTAGATATATTTATATTTATATACTTAGACAATATCTTTATATTCTTAGAGATAGAAGAAGAACACGTATAATATATATATAAAGTACTAGAAAAACTAGTAGAAAATAAATTATTTCTTAAAATAAGAAAATACAAATTTTATATAAAGAAAATAGATTTCCTTAGATTTATTATTAAACTAGGAAAAATTAGTATTAATCTAGAAAAGATTAGATTAATTAATAAATAGCTAACACTAAGAAACCTAAAAGAGGTATAATAATTTTATAGGCTAGCTAACTTCTATAAAAAGTTAATAGTAAGATATTCTAAAGATATAGAACTAATAATAAGACTTATAAAGAAAGACACGCTATTTAAATAGATAAAGGAATATAATAAAGTATTTAATAAGATTAAGAAAAAGTTTATAGAGAACCTAGTTATTACAATATATAACCTAGACCTACTAGTAATAGTAAAAATAGATATATCTAACTTAGTCTATAGAATAGTACTAATATAGGAAGACCTAGAGACTAGAAAAGAATATTTAGTTAAATACTTTTCTAAGAAAATAAAAATAGTAGAACTTAACTACTTAATTTATAATAAAGAGATACTAGTAATCTATAAAGTATTTAAATAATAAAGAGTATATCTATAAAGAGTAAAGTATTAAATAAAAGTCTATATAGACTATAAGAATCTTATAGGATTTATAATAAATAAGGAATTATTATAATACTATACAAGATAGTAGGAATACTTATTAACGTTTAACCTAGAAATTATATATATAAAAGGAAAAGATAATTAGTTTATAGATACTCTTAGTAAAAGACTAGACTTATAAAAAGAAGTAAGAGCTACTAGTATAGTTCTAATTAAAAACAAGGAAGGATACTTAGTCTTAAATATACTTAAGATAGCTATAATACTTAAAAGAATAAGTAGTAAACTAGATAAATAGATTTAAAAGATAACGTAAAAAGTATCTAAAGAAATAAAGAAGCTAGAAATCTAAGAAGGATTTATATAAGCCTATAGAAGAATATATATTCTAAAGAAGATTTAGAGAGAATTTATATAATAATTTTATAAATTACTAGTATATAGTTACTAAAGAATTAAGAAAATATTAAATAAACTACTATAAGACTACTATATTCTAAAAGTAAGATAACTAGTAATAGAAGTCCTATAAGATTATATAGAATACTATAAGAATAAATATAATAAGTACGTACTATATAGAATACTATAACTAGTAGAAATACTAAAATAACTATAGAGAGTTATTATAATAGACTTTATTACAAAACTACCTAAGTCTAAAGACTTAATATTAAGAGTTAAGTATAATAAAATCCTAATAATAGTAGATAAGCTTATAAAGTATATATACTTTAAACTATATAAAGAGAAGAGTAAGATAGAAGTTACTATATACTAGGTTCTAGAAATAGTAATTAGTTAATATAGACTACTATATAAAATTATTATAGATAGAGATATATAATTTATATTAAAACTATAGAGAATTATAGTAGCGTAATTAGGAATATATTATATAATATCTATAGTATACTACTTATAGATAGATAGATAGTTAGAACGAATAAATTAAATAGTAAAACAATACCTAAGATACTACCTTAACTATAACTAGAATAATTAGGTATAGCTACTACCTATAGTATAGCTAGTATATAACAGCGTAAAGAATATAGTAATAAAAGTATTACTTTTCTTTATAAACTATAGATTTAAACCTAATATATATTAGATACTAAAAAACTAGATATCTTAGTTTTTAAGAAGAGAAAACTTTACTAATAGACTTAAAGATATATATAATTAATTAAAACAAGACGTAGAATTCTTATATAATTAAATAGTAAAGTACTAAAATAAAAAGTATAAAAAAAGACTTTATTTTAAAGAAAGAGAAAAAGTATAGTTAGTATAGAAGAATATTAAAAGTAAGTAACTAAGTTTAAAATTAGACTACGTTAAGATAAAACTATATAAAATTAAGAAAGAAGTTATACTAGTTATATTTAAACTAAAGCTACTAAATAAGATAAAGATATACCTAATATTCTACGTAGCCCTACTAGAACAAGTACTATAGAACGTAGAACTACTAGTATATAAAGTAGATACGTATAGAAAATAAGAAAAATAAAAAGTTAAAGAAATCTTATAGTAATAGTTCTATAATAGAAAGAACTACTACTTAGTAGAATAGATAGAAATAGACAAAAAAGGATAACTATAAGAGAAAATATAAGAACTAGAAGATAATCTTAATTACTTTAAGAAATTAGAAGAGTTCTAAAATTAAAACTCTCTAGAACGCCTAGTAGTAAACTAAGAGAACTAATATTACTAATAATAGATAGAGAGATAATAGAGATATCTAGTATAAGACCTACTATAGTAATATTAAACGCTTTATCTAAGTCTAGCTTAGCTTCTAGAGCTACTAACTACTTAGCTAATTTCTTATTATTTAAGGCCTTTATCTTATAAAAATAAAAGAAATAAGCTTAATTCTCTACTAGCTTACTCTATATAAGCTCTTAGATATACTTACGCTTAGCTTTAGCCTCTATAATTTAAGATAGTAATTTCTCTTAAGTTTAGTTAATAGCTTTCTCTATTATTATTAAGCCTAGACGTAAAAATAAGTATAATAAACTTACACTTAGAAAGAGAAATACTAAATACGTTATAAGAGCTACGTATATTTATATAAATATATACTTTATAAGCTTTACTATTATTTATAGAAATAATATAAAGAAAAAACTTAGGGTTTAACTTAAAAAAAGTATAATAAAAGTAAAGAAATATTTTAATACTATTATATAATACGTAATTAGTAAGAAGGTAGTAATAATATATAGATAAAATAAGTATAAGAAAGGATAAAGAACTTTATATTAATAAAGAAACTAGACTAATAACTTTAGCTTTAGGGTAGGTAAACTAAGACCTACCTAAAGGAGAGAGATAGTATTATAAGTATAATAGAAGAAATCGAGATAGAACTAATTAGTTTTAATCTAGGCGCTAATAAAGTATAAGATAAGTAAAGTAATAACTTTAATTAAGAAACTATATATAACTAGGACACCTAAGTTAATCTATAATCTATAGATTCTTAGTATTAATAGATTATAGATTAAAATAATCTACAATCTATTAGTCTTAGTAACTATAGATTATAGATTATAACAAGTATATAGTTAGTAGGATACGTATTATTAGGATAGTATTAGTAATTTAATCCTTTAACTATAGAATACTAATACAAGATAGTTATAAAATATCTTCTATTATTTATAGTTATTATAGATTACTTCTAAGCTTTTACTATTACCTTGTAATTTACTAACCTCTTCTAAGATAAGTACCTATAGTTAATAATAGGTAGCCTATAATAGATTTAAAAGGTAATAGATAAAGTATCTAAAGAAATAGAAAAACTAAAAATCTAAAAAAGATTAGTATAAGCTTATAGAAGAATATATATTCTAAAGAAGATCTAAAAAGAATTTATATAATAATTCTATAAATTACTAGTATATAGTTACTAAGGTATTAATAAAATATTAGATAGATTACTAAAAGACTACTATATTCTAAGAGTAAGATAAATAGTAATAGAAGTACTATAAAACTATATAGAATATTATAACTAGTAGAAGTACTTAAATAACTATAAAGAGTTATTATAATAGACTTTATTATAAAGCTACTTAAGTCTAAAGATTTAATATTAGGAGTTAAATATAATAGAATCTTAATAATAGTAAATAAACTTATAAAGTACTCTTACTTTAGACTATATAAAGAAAAAAGTAAGATAGAAGTTACTATATACTAGGTCCTAGAAACTATAATTAGTTAATATAGACTACTAGATAAAATAATTATAGATAGAGACGTATAATTTATATTAAAACTATAGAAAATAATAATAGTGTAATTAGGAATATAATACGTAATATCTATAGTATACTACTTATAAATAGATAGATAATTAGAACGAATAAATTAGATAGTAGAATAATACTTAAGATACTACTTTAATTACAACTAAAATAATTTAGTATAACTACTACCTATAGTATAATTAGTATATAATAGTGTAAAAAATATAGTAATAAGAGTATTACCTTTTTTTATAAATTATAGATTTAAGCCTAATATATACTAAATACTAAAAAATTAGATATCTTAGTTTCTAAGAAGAGAAAACTTTACTAATAGACTTAAAGATATATATAACTAATTAAGTTAGGATATAGAATTCCTATATAATTATATAGCTAAGTACTATAATAAAAAGTATAAAGAAGGACCTTAATTTAAAAAGAGAGAAAAAGTATAGTTAGTTAAAAAGAATATTAAGAGTAAATAACTTAGTTTAAAACTTAACTACGTTAAGATAAAACTATATAAAATAAAGAAAAAAGTTATACTAGTTATATTTAAACTAAAGCTACTAAATAAGATAAAGATATACTAGTTATATTTAAACTAAAGCTACTAAATAAGATAAAGATATACTTAACTTTCTACATAGTACTACTTAAGATAGTACTATAAAACGTAGAACTACTAGTATATAAAGTAGATATATATAGAGAATAAAAAGAATAAAAAGATAAAGAAATCTTAGTATACTAGTTTTATAATAGAAAAAACTACTACTTAGTAGAATAGATAAGTATAAATAAAAAAGGATAACTATAAAAAAAAATATAAGAACTAGAGAATAATCTTAATTACTCTAAGAAACTAGAAGACTACTAAAGTTAAAACTCTCTAGACTACCTTATAGTAAACTAAGAAAATTAGTACTACTAGCGCTATATAGAGAGGTATTAGGAATATCTAAAGTAGTAAGAGCTAAAGTAGCCTAAACTATATCTTTAAGGTCTATCTTAGCCTCTAAGGTACAAGACTATTTAGATAATTTAGCGTTATTATAAGCCTTTATCTTATAAAGACGCTTAATATAAGAATAAAGATTTACTAGCTTATAAAGAGTTAGCTTATACTTAGCTTTAGCTTCTATAAGCTATAATAATAGTATCTCTTAAGCTTAGTTAATAGCTTACTTTATATAACTTAGTAAGAAGAGACTATATAAGAATTAAATACTTATACTCTATAAGAGAAATACTAGATAGTATATACTTATATTAAATATTAGCTAAAATACACTTATTATAGTACTTACTATCCTTTAAAGATATAAGATAAGTAAGCTTTAATTAAGTATAACGAGTATAAAAAAATATTTCAACTCTATTATAAGTAATATAAGTAATAAGAAAAAGTTTATTATAATTAGAATGCAAAGATATAGAGAATAATAAGGAGTTAGAAATAAATAAAGAAACTAGACTAATAACTTTAGGTTTAGAGTAGAGAAATAAAAACCTACCTAAAGAGGAGAATAGTATTATAGCTATAACAAGAGATAACTAGTTAGAACTAATTAGCCCTACTATAGGTAATAACGACGTATATAACTTATAAGGAAATAAACTAGACTAGGAAGCTAACTATAATAGAGATACGTAATAGATTATAATTTACAATTTTAGTAAATATAAAGTATAAATCTAAGTACGTAATAGATTTATAATTTATAATCTTAGTAAATATAAAGTATAAATCTAAGTACGTAATAGATTTATAATTCGCGATCTTAATAAATACAAAGTATAAAGCTAGCTAAGAAACCTAGGTATATAGTTAGTAAGATATATATTATTAGGATAGTATTAGTAATTTAATCTTTTAACTATAGAACGCTAGTATAAGATAGTTATAAAATATCTTCTACTATTTATAGTTATTATAGATCTTTATATAAGCTTTTACTATTACCTTATAATTTACTAACTACTTCTAAGATAAGTACTTATAGTTAATAACAAGAGACCTATTATACTTTAAGTAAATCTTATACTATAAGCTTACTTATTACTTCTAAAATATTATACGTAATTATACGCTAATATAAGCGTAAATACTTATTATACTAGAGTATTTATAATTAGCGTCTTTAGTAAGCTTTCTATAGATAAGCTTAGTATTAAGCTTAGATAAAATTACTAGCGCTAGTATTAGATAAAGCTAGTAAGTTCTTTAGTATTTAGATAAGCTCTTATAATATAGCTTTATTATTTATAAGTAGAGTTATCTTAGCTATTACTAGATAGCTTAGATTAACTATAGTGTTTACCTAAGTACTTAGCGCTCTAAGGTATACTATTTATAATATCTAGGTATTTTTTTTAGCCTAGTATTTATTCGTTATAAGCTTATAAGTAGCTACTTACTCTATAGATACTAGACTCTTTAGTTTAGGTTAATATAATAGGGTTACTAAAGTTAACTTCTTAATAACCTCTAAAAGTATTAGTAGATTAAAAGGTAATAATAAAAGCTTATATTAAAACTAGTAATAACTATAAATAATAGTTAATTTATATATATAATATTAAGTATTAGCGTTCTAGGTTAAAGATTAGATTACTAATATTATCTTAATAATATATATTCTATTAACTATATACTAATACTAATCTATTTATATAATACTATAGATTACTACTAATCTATTTATATATAACTATAGATTACCTTAATCTATTTATATATTATTATAGATTACTTTAATCTATTTATACGTAATTATAGATTACTACTATATATCCTAGTTATAAGTAGTCTCTTAATTAAGGTTATTACTCTACTTATCTTATACTTTGTTAGTATCTAAGTTAAAACTAATTAGTTTTATCTTAATTTCTCTTATTATACTTATAATACTATCTCCTCTTTTAAGTAAGTTCTAGTTTATCTATCTTATAGCTAAAGTTATTAACTTAGTTTTTTTATTAATATAGAGCTCTTTATCTTTCTTTATACTTACTAAATCTACTTTTTATAATCTTTAATTAGTAGATTATATATTATATTATAGTATTACTATATTTTTTATTCTTATTATAAATCTTTAAATTATCTTATAGAGTATATTTCTTTAAAATATAGTAAAGCCTATAAAGTATATATTTATATTAATACTTATATATCTTATAATCTTTTTAGCGTATCTCTTATAGAATATAAGTTAATAATACTTATTTACGCGTCTATACTTATTTATAATAGAGAGAGCTATTAACTATACTTAAAATAAACTATCTAAATAGATTACTAAGGCTAAAAAAGAACGTAATTAGATTCTAAGTATATAAGTAAAAAATTATACTTATCTAATTTATCTTTATAAAATTAATACTATAAATAATAAAAAGTTTATTATATAAGCTACTTTTATAGAGTCTAAGCTTAATTTTAAAGCTATAGTAGAAGCTATTCTTATTATATTAGGTATTCCTATTACCTCTCTATTTAGTAGTAGTAACGTTAATTTTTTTAGTTTACTTTAAAGTACTCTAGAGAGTTTTAATTTTAGAACTCTTTTAGTTTCTTAGAGTAGTTAAAGTTATCTTCTAGTTCCTATATATCTTCTTATAGTTATCTTTTCTAATCTATACTTATTTATTTTACTAAGTAGTAGTTTCTACTATTATAGAACTAGTATTCTAAAATTTCTTTAACTTTCTATTCTTTCTATTCTCTATATATATCTACTTTATATACTAGTTGTTCTATATAAAAAGTTAGGTATATTCTTATCTTATTTAGTAGCTTTAGTTTAAATATAACTAGCGTAACTTTCTTTTTAATTTTATATAGTCTTATCTTAATATAGTCTAGTTTTAAACTTAGTTATTTACTCTTAATATTTTTTTATACTAACTATACTTTTTCTCTTTCTTTAAATTAAGGTTTTTCTTAGTATTTTTTATTATAGTACTTTACTATCTAATTATATAAGAACTCTATATCTTATCTTAATTAATTATATATTTCTTTAAGTCTATTAGTAAGGTTTTCTCTTCTTTAGGACTAAGATTCTATATTTCTTAGTATTTAGTATATACTAGGTTAAATCTATAATTTATAAAATAAAGTAATACTTTTATTACTATATTCTTTATACTATTATATACTAACTATACTATAGGTTATAGCTATACTTAGTTATTTTAGTTATAGTTAAAGTTATATCTTAAGTACTATTCTACTATCTAATTTATTTATTTAGATTTTCTATCTATCTATAGGTAATATACTATTAATATTATATAATTAATTCTTATTTATACTATTATTATTCTCTATAGTTTTAATATAAATCTTACGTCTTTATCTATAATAATCTTATCTAGTAGTCTATATTAACTAATTATAGTTCTTAGAACTTAGTATATAGTAACTTCTATTTTACTTTTCTCTTTATATAGTCTAAAGTATAAGTACTTTCTAAGTTTATCTACTATTATTAAGATTCTATTATACTTAACTCCTAAAATTAAGTTTTTTAATTAAGGTAGTTTTATAATTAAAGTCTATTATAATAATTTTCTATAGTTATTCTAGTACTTCTATTAGTTATAGTATCTTATATAGTATATATTTACTATACTTATTTTTATAATATTCTATATAGTCTTATAATACTTCTATTACTAGGTATTTTACTTTTAAGATATAGTAGTCTTATAGTAATCTATTTAAATTTTATTAATTCTATAGTATCTATATATTAGTAATTTATAAAATTATTATATAAATTCTCTTTAGATATTTCTTAGAATATATATATTTCTATAAGCTTATATAAATCCTTTTTAGTTCTCTAGTTTTTTTATTTCTTTAGATACTTCTAATATTATTTTCTAAATCTATTTATCTAGCTTACTACTTTTTCTTTAAAGTATTATAGCTATTTTAAGTATATTTAAAACTAAATATCTTTTTTTATTCTTAACTAAAACTATACTAGTAGTATTTACTTCTTCTTATAAGTCTAGTCTTCTACTAAGAGTATCTATAAATTAGTTATCTTTACCTTTTATATATATAATTTCTAAGTTAAACGTTAATAGGTATTCTTACTATCTTATATAGTATTATAATAATTCCTTATTTATTATAAATCTTATAAGATTCTTATAGTCTATATAGACTTTTATTTAGTACTTTACTTTTTATAAGTATACTTTCTATTACTTAAATACTTTATAAATTACTAGTATCTCTTTATTATAAATTAAGTAATTAAGCTTAGCTAGCTTTATTTTCTTAGAAAAGTATTTAACTAAGTATTCTTATTTAGTCTTTAGGTTTTCTTGTATTAGTACTATTCTATAGACTAAGTTAGATATATCTATTTTTACTATTACTAGTAGGTCTAGGTTATATATTCTAATAACTAGATTTTCTATAAATATTCTTTTAATTATATTAAATACTTTATTATATTTCTTTATCTATTTAAATAGTATATCTTTCTTTATAAGTCTTATTATAAGTTTTATATCTTTAGACTATTTTACTATTATCTTTCTATAAAAGTTTACTAAGTTATAAAATTATTATACTTCTTTTAGGTTCTTTAGTATTAGCTATTTATTAATTAACTTAATCTTTTCTAGATCTATTTTTGTTTTTCTTAGTTTAATAATAAATCTAAAGAAATCTATTTCTTTTATATAGAATTTATATTTTCTACTAGCCTTTCTAGTACTTTATATATATATTATATATATTCTTCTTCTATTTCTAAGAATATAAGGATATTATCTAGGTATATAAATATAAATATATCTAAGTACTCTCTTAGTACTATATTAATTCTTTTTTAAAATACTACTAGTGCGTTTATTAATCTAAAGAGTATAACTAAGTATTTATAGAGTCTATATTATATTCTAAATACTATTTTCTATTTATTACTTTTTTTAATTTTAATTTAGTAGTAGGCGTTTTAGATATCTAGTTTTATAAAGATCTTTACTTTCTATAGCTTATTTTATATTTTATCTATTTATAGTAAAAGATATTAGTTTTTATTTATAATTATATTAGTCTTCTTAAAATCTATATAAAGTCTTTTATTATCTATTCTTTTTTTATTTATAAATATAAGTCTATATATATTACTAAGGATTTAGATTTTTATATCTATCTTTTCTTTATTATATTTTTAAAAATACTTATTTAATTTTAGATTCTTCTTTAGTTTTCTTATAGACTTAGCTCTATACTATATCTTTATCTTTTATTAGTTCTATTATTAAGTCTTATAGCTAATATTCTAGAAGATAGTCTTTAGGTTCTATAAGCTATTTCTCTTATTTCTTATATTTATTAAGAAATTTCCCTTTATAAGTACTTATATTAGCTTTTAATATACTTATTTTATAGTAGTTAATTTTTCTTATTCTTTAATTAATATATAAGTTTGTTATTTATAACTATAGTATTCTTAGAATTATATCTTATTTATTCTTAATTATTGTTATATCTATAACTATATTTTTAATTCTTATTTCTTCTAGTTCTAGTGTAGAGAAAACTATTTTAAACTTAATAGGTTCTTAAAATAGTTTTCCTTTAATTATACTTAGTTATTAAGGGTATTTCTTTATTATATAATATATTTCTTATATTCTTATAAACTTTTTTAATATAAAGTTCTTTATAGCTATTCTATTAATTATTAGATATACTTTCTTTTTTTAGTATATACTTTTCTTTATAATATATAAGCTTCTTATACTTTCTAGCTATTTTTACTTAAGTAGTTTTATAAATTATCTATTTTTTTAAAGCTATAGCTTTACTTTAAGCTTATATTCCTTATATTTTAAGTATTTATTATATATATATTTATACTATAGTCTTCTTTAGACGTATTTTTTAGATAGTTTTAGTCTAGGTCTTATTACTATATACTCTTCTTCTAATATTATCTCCTATTCTTAGATATCTTTTACTAAGATTACTTTTATATAATTATAGCCTCTTCTTTATATAAGCTATATATAGTTATTTACTTTTAAGTTCTTATATATAATATAATTTTTATCTAGGTATAATAGCTATAATACTTTAAAGTATACTAGATATTTAAGGTTTATTATTTTATTATCTCCTTCTTATTATTTATCTTTTTTAAATATATCTATAGTTAGAATATAGTATACTACTAGTACTCTTAGTATATAGGCTTTATTAATCTATTACATTTTTCTTATAAAGAACTACTATTTCTTTTATATAAGTATTTTTTTTTATTATAACTATATATTACTTTATTTATTTTTAAAATAGTATAAACTTTATTTCTTTAGAGTTACGTTTTTTCTAGTCTTTATATACTTCTTCTATACTTATAACTAGTAAGTATTTCTAGATAAACTTCTTTTATTTATTTTATTCTTTTATATTTATTATTATATAGCTATTATAGCTATATATAGTTAGCTAAGTATATTTTATACTTTTTATATTAGCTTATTTCTTACTTTCTTATAGTTTTTTAGAGGAAGCTATAGTAGTCTCTTTATCTAGTACTAGTTCTTTAGCCTAGATTAATAGAATCTAAGGCTCTTCTCTTTCTAAGTCTTCTATTAGTAAGTCTATTATATTTACTATTCCTTCTAGCTATACTTTTATTCTTTTTTTTATTACTACTACTCTATTCTTTTATAAAAACTATCTTACTCTCTACTTACTAAAAAGATATATATAGTAGTTATCTTTATAATAAAAGGTTTAGTAAAGTATTATATATTATAGTTCTTTACTCTTAGCTACTTTCTTTTAAAGTTTAGCTTATACTTTTAGTACTTCTTTTTTACTTTTAGTTATCTTTAACTATACTATTTTATTTTTTTTATAGTCTTTACTTTTATAGTCTTTTATAAAGTATTTTAGTTTTCTATATTTATAATATACTATATCCTTTTTCTTTTATAATTAGTAGTCTTTTATATAGTAGCCTTTCTTATTATAGGTATAATAGAAGAAATTAAGATAGAACTAATTAGTCTTAACTTAGGTACTAATAAAGTATAGGATAAGTAGAGTAATAACTTTAATTAGGAAACTATATATAACTAGGATACCTAAGATAATCTATAATTTACTAGTCTTAGTAACTATAGATTATAGATTATAATAAGTATATAGTTAGTAAGATACGTATTATTAAGATAGTATTAGTAATTTAATCTTTTAACTATAGAACGCTAATACAAGATAGTTATAAAATATCTTCTATTATTTATAGTTATTATAGATTACTCTTAAGCTTTTACTATTAACTCTTAATCTACTAACTCTTTTAAAGATAGGCGCTTATAGTTAATAATAGGTAGCTTATTATACCTTACTAATTTAGTTATTACAAGAAGTAAAGCGTAAGTAGCGCGTAGTCTAGCTAATACAATAGTAGAAAGTTTAACTAAATAATTAAGTAAAGCCCCTAGGAGTAGTCCTAAATTAGATAGTACTATATAGGAAA